>APFE031123671.1:85745-115178 GCA_000404065.3 Pinus taeda | reverse complement strand
ATTCCTTCCATATCATGCATGGTTGATCCGAATTGGATCCTTAAACATTTCCATTACTGTTTCAAATTATGTCAGGCTTCAAAATATTATGAATAACAAGCTTATCAGAAATGACCTCTGGACAATGGCAATTTGTGGCCAGCACAGAACAATGAGGACCCTCGATCAAAGCGTGCCGACCATTGGCCCATGGAGACCGCGCATGAACACAAATTGGCAATTGGAAGCCTAGATCCAAAAATAGAGGCAGTTTCTGATACGCGATTATCACTAATCGTGTATCGCAAGGCAAAACTCTCAGTGAAGGAAAGAACCGAGTGCTCGGTCACGAGGAAAACACAAAAACTGTGCGGAAACCATCAGAAGGTGGGTCCCGCACCCAAAACTAGTAGGATATTGTGTGCAATTTGAGCAGTGAGCGGGTTTGGCTGAGTTCAGCACGATGCCACACAATGGGTGACATGCGTCTAACGGATGAGAGAGAAAACTGCTTACATCGCGTGAGTAACAGTCGAGCAACTTACCTGCGCGATATAGATGGAGATCGTAGGATCTGGAGGCTCCAAATCAATGGCAGAGAATCAACTTGATGGAAGACTGGATTTGATGGGGAAATACACTGAGGTACATGAGATTTGGGGTCCGACATGACTGATGAGTTGGCAGAGGAATCTGTTTTGCGGACAATCTTGGAGCAACGGAAATAACGACCGTTCAAAGAGAACTGACATTCAATTCATGAGGAAACAGGTGGCCACCTCTCTGTGAGGTGTTACACAGTGATAATGACGCAGAGCAGGGGAATTCCAGCGGATAGAGGCAGGCGATCCAGAGAGTCGGGAAGCAGAAACAAACAGTTAGGGAAGCCAAGCTGACCTGCAAAGAAAAGGCAGCATTGAGCAGACAAAATAGAGAGAGTCCGAGAGTCTGTGAACTCCAGAGAAGGCTTGAGAGGCTCAAGAAAATCCTCTATGTATTCCTGTCGGGTATTGAGTACCAAATTGGACTCATACCACTGAGACCAGTTGAGGTCGAGATTCAGTAAGGGGAGTCTGTGTACTCTAGAGACTTGGGGGATCCAAGTACAATCCTATTGATCATTCTCCGTTAAGTGAGACTCAAATTGAGCTCCTTATTGTAAATTCTCTACTTTAAGACACAATAGAAAGGCCACCATTGAAGGCTCGACCAAAAGACGTAGCCCAGGAGGATTGGGTGAACTCTTTATTAAATTTGTTATGTTTTGTATTTGCTTACTGTGTTTCTCTTACTATTTCAAGTGCCTATGTATTTCACAACCTTATCATTCCATTGCTTAAAATAATATAGGAACACCCCAACACATAAGTCTGTAATACCTTCATTAATTAACTGAGATCATTCACGAGTGATTTTAAGATCAAGTGGTGTTAAAGCTTCTAGGTTGTTTAAGGTTAGACAAGCTTGTGTTAGATTTGGTTGTTGAATGCTAACTAGATCAAAGCTTAAATTAGTAGAAGGAGAGTTGGTCGAAACTAATCCGGAAATTAGAAGAGTCTATTCCAGGAAGAAAATGTTAGAAGAAAATCCCTTGGAATAAGATTCCCAGTTTATGGATAGTTTTATGACCTTGAAGTCAATGGTGGAAGAAATGTATAGGGACTTTAGGAAACATAAAGATGAAGACTCATCAGGCTCCAACCAAGACAAAGGAGTAGAATATTCTCTTCTCCATGACCACTCTTTCTCACACCTCCTAATAGCCTTGAAAGTAAAAAGAAGACATCTTTGATTAAATTAGATGTTAAATTTGATTTACCAATATATGATGGAGAGTTGAATGCAGAGAAGCTGGATAATTGGATCAGACAAATTGATGTTTATTGCAGAGTGTAGAGCATCGACTCAGACAAGAGTAAGATTTAGCTGGCTAGCCTACGCCTCGGAGGCACTGCCTTGGTATGGTGGGAAGGTAGGACACAAGCTGACATGAAGAAACATGGTAAGATTCTTTCTGTCTGGAGTGAATTTGTTTCTGCAATCAAAAAGTAGTTCTATCCACTAGCTTGCATGTAGCAAGCCATGATGAGCTGGAAAACTCTTCGCTATTTGAAAGGGCAAAGTGTACAAGGTTACACCCAAGAATTTAGGAAAAGAGCTTTGATTCTAGGAATTTCATTAGACTCACCTGAGACTCTGTTGAAGTACATAGGTAGTTTACACAGCTACATGAGGCACACCATCCTCATGTTTAATCCCACTAGTATAGATGAGGTATCTATTCAAGCTACGCATCTAGAAGCTAGAGGAAAGAACAGGAACCCAGAATTTGGGGGATCATCCAAGCCAATTGCAAGCAAAAATAAGGAAAAAAGAAAATAGAGATGGAAAGAGAGGAAGGCCAACACTGCACATAAAAGCAAGTCTTCATGCACTCACTATAAGAAGGATGGGCATGATGATGAGCATTGTTAGATTCTACATCCAAAGCTGAGACCTAAGAAGTTTAAGGGAAAGAAGAGGAAGACTGCTGCAGCTATTCAGAAAGATTTGGGGTCGGACTCAGGGGATGAAACAATCATTGCAACCATAGGTATAAAAGGTAAAAATTATGAAGCATCTACTAGTAATTCTGCACAATCTATTAATGATGAAGAAAATGAGAGAAAAAGGCATGAGCTTTTCCATATTCGAGTTATTTATAAACATCAAAAGGTTGATACTTTGTTTGAGAGTGACTCACAAGTAAATTTAATTTCTGAAGCAATTGTAAAGAAGTTGGGATTATTGACTACACCTCACAAGAAACCATACCCATTAGGTTGGTTAAGTGATAAAGCACAACTACATGTGACTAGACAATGTAAACTTAAGTTTTCTTTTGGGTCACCATTTGTAGATGAGGTTGAGTTAGATATAGTTCCTCTGGATATATGTGGAATTGTTTTAGGAAGTCCTTACTTGTATGATAGAAAATCTATTTTCTATAGAGATGAGAACAAGTATCTACTTGTTAAGGATGTAATCAAATACTTTGTAAGAGCTCATAAGCTCAAGTATAATTATACTTTCATAAACTGAGGGTAGATGAAACGAATTGTAAATTCATGCAAACAATTTTTACTGATGGTTGTAAAGGAAAAGAAACTTGATAAAACCAATTTACTTGAGGGATGTGATGCTAAACAACAAGCTGATTTAGAAAAGTTGTTTCAAAATATGATATCTTATTTCAAGAACCTAAAGGTCTGCCACCCAAAAAGGAAATAGTGCATGATATTAATTTGCAACAAGATGCTCCATTGCCTAACATTGGAATGTACAGGTTGTTTGCTTTAGAGAATGTAGAAATCAAGAAGCAGGTGTAGGAGTTGCTCGAGAAGGGGTTCATTAGACCTAGCACATCACCATGTGGGTCTCCAATCATTTTTTTAAGAAAGAAAGATGGTTGTGGAGAATGTCCATTGATTACCGAGCACTGAATAAGATAACAATAAAAAATCGTTATCCCCTTCCTCACATAGATTATCTATTAGATCAATTGAAAGAAGCTGTTTATTTTTCCAAGTTAGACTTGCATAGTGGATATTGCAGAACAAGATGCATGGAGGACTGCTTTAAAAACAAGGCAAGGATTGTACGAGTGGCTGGTTATGCCTTTTGGCTTAACTAATGCTCCTGCTACTTTCATGAGAATAATGAATGATGTACTCAGACCTTTTCTTGATGATTTTGTTATTGTATATTTGAATTACATTCTTATATTTAGCAAAACATGGGAAGAACATTTAAAGCATGCTAAGCAAACACTAGATGTTTTGAAAAGAGAAAAAAATTATGTTAAACTCTAAAAATGTGAATTCGGCAAAACATCTTTGAATTATCTGGGTCATATAGTAGGGGGTGGTGAATTGAAGATATATCCCTCTAAAATTGCAACCATTGTAAACTGGCCTAAACCCAAATTTGCTACAGAAGTGAGAAGCTTCTTAGGAGCAACACAATATTGGAGAAAGTTCATTGCTAACTTTTCCTTAATTGCAGCTTCCTTACATACTTTGATAGGATTGAACAAGGTGTTTCAGTGGGGAGGCAAATAGCAGAAAGCCTTCGACAACTTGAAAGAAAATATTAGTGCAACACCAGTACTAGCACTAAATGATCTTCAAAGACCATTTGAGATCCAAACATATGATAGTGACTATGCCATGGGAGCAATGTTGATACAACATGGTAAACCCATATGTACCATTCCGAGACATTTAATTTTGCAGTAGTTAACTATCCCACATATGATAAAGAATTGTATGCATTAGTACAAAGTGTGAAAAAGTGGAAACATTAAATGGACAAAGAGATAGTTATACATATTGATCGTCAATCACTTCAATATCTACACTCCCAAACTAAGTTGCAGCAATCAAGACACTATAGATGGATGGGTTTTCTACAACAGTTTCATTTAGTCATCAGATATAAAAAGGGCATACATAATAAAGTTGCAGATATGCTATCTAGACCTATTATAAATGCATCTATTATACTTAAGCATAATTCATTATTGCATGAGAGCTACATTGAACAATATTCTCAAGATATAGATTTCAAAGATGTATATGTAAATTTAATTCAAGGCAAACGAGTAGAAGAATTTTACTATCATGTTAAGGACTAACTCTTGTATCATTGTGGGAAGTTATGCATTCCACAAACTAAAATAGTAAAGATAATTTGAGAAGCACACACTTCTCTAATCTCAGGTCATTTTGGGATAAGTAAAATGGTCGCACAGCTGCAAAGATTTTGTCATTGGCCAAAAATGAATGCGACAGTTTCTAGATCTGTAAGAGGGTGTACGATGTGTGCTAAAAGCAAGCCCAACAATAGAAAACTAGACTTGTACACTCCACTGCCAGTTCCTTCTCATCCTTGGGAAAGTGTTTCCATGGAATTTGTTGGAGGATTGCTTAAATCTATGAAAGGTCATGACTATTTATATGTTGTTGTGGATAGGTTTAGCAAAATGTGTATTTTGATACCTTGTAATAAACAAATTACAGCTGAACAAACTGCAAATTTGTTATTTTAGCATTATGGGTTCATTTTGGATTACCCACTTCCATTGTATCTGATCGAGACACTTGATTTGTTGCGAAGTTTTGGTCGAGTCTGTGGGAACTGATGGACACAAAACTGAAGAAAAGCACAACCTTTCATCCACAAATAGATGGCTAGACAAAAGTGGTCAATAGGACAGTGATCTAGTTGCTCAGAGGCTATTGTAGCAAGCATCCCAAACTTTGGGATGAAAATTTGTGTTATGTGCAACATGCTTACAACCGAGCAAAACATTCTTCTACACAGAGATCTCCTTTCGAGACCTATTTAGGTTTCACACCAAGGTCTCCCTTGGATTTTATCTTTGGTAAAGACATAGTAGTTGATGGACACAATGATGTTGACAAGGCAACCAAGTTCATTGAACAAATCCAAGAGGTTCACTAGGCAGTACAGGAACAACTAGAAAAGAGCCAAGCCAAGTACAAGGTAAGGCATGGCAAGCATAGGATGGAGCATAGTTTCCAAGTTGGTGATCAAGTCTGGTTGTATATCAACAAGGACAAAATGAAAGGTGAAGGTAAAAAGCTAAAGCCAATAAGGTATGGACCTTTCAAGATACTTGAGAAAATTTGTGAGAATGCTTTTGACCTTGATTTACTAGCTTACATGCACATCTACTCAGTCGTTAATGCAGACAGCTTGAGACTATTTGAACCTTCATTAATTGATGATCCCGAAGAGCAGAGTCAATTTCCTTCTATTGATGATATGTTACTTGAATATCTCAATGAATTGTAGGAAGACACAGTTCTGGATGGGAAGGTGAGGACGACGCGTTGGGGAGATGTTGAGTACCTCAGGATTGGACTCAAGGGTTCCAAGCCAAGATTGGACAAATGAGACAGCTATACCCTCACTTAGTCGATGCTTGAAAACCACACCGTGATCCAAATTGGATCCTTAAACATTTCCATGACTGTTTCAAATTATGTTAGGCTTCAAAAACTTATGAATAACGAGCTTATCAAAAATGACCTCTGGATAAAGGCAATTTGTGTCCACATGGAACAACGTGGACCCTTGGTCAAAGTGCGCTGATCGTTTTCCCATGGAGATCACGCATGAATGAAAATTGGCAATAGAAAGCCTAGATCCAAAAACAGAGGCAGTTTCTGATCGCAGGGCAAAACTCTTAGTGAAGGAAAGCCCCGAGTGCTCGGTCATCAAGAAAACAGGAAAACTGTGTGGAAACCATTAGAAGGTGGGTCCCATGCCCAAAACCGACAGCATATCACGTGCACTTTGAGCGGTAAGTGGGTTTGGCTAAGTTCAGCACGATGCCACACACTGGGTGACATGCGTCCAGCAGATGAGAGAGAAAACTGCTTACATCGTGTGAGTAACGGTCGAGCAAATTACCCACACGATATAGATGGAGGCTATATGATCTGGAGGCTTCAGATCAACGGCGGAGAATCAACCCAATGGAAGGGCAGATTTGACAGGGAAATAGGTTGAGGTACATGAGATTTGGGGTCCGACATGACTGATGAGTTGGCAGAGGAATTAGTTTCGTGGGAAATCTTGGAGCAACAGAAATAATGACCGTTCAAAGAGAATTGACACTTAGTTCGTGAGGAAACAGGTGGCCACCTCTCTGTGAGGCGTTACACAACGATAATGACGCAGAGTAGGGGAATTATAACAGACAGAGGTAGGTGATCCAGAGAGCCGGGAAGCAGAAATAAACAGTCAGGGAGAAAATTGGCTTTAAGCCACGAATAGACAAAGAGTAGGGAAAGTGAAGTAGAGAAAGAAGTGAATTGTAGAGAACAGAGAAGCCGAGCTGACCTACAAAGCAATGGCATCATCGAGCAGACATAACAGAGAGAGTTTGAGAGTCTGTAAACTCTAGAGAAGGCTTAAGAGGCTTAAGCAAGTCCTCTGTGTATTCCTGACGGGTATTGAGTACCAAATTGGACTCATACCACTGAGACCAGTTGAGGTCGAGATTCAGTAAGGGGAGTTTGTGTACTATAGAGACTTGGGGATCCAAGAACAATCCTACTAATCATTCTCTGTTAAGTGAGCCTCAAATTGAGCTCCTTATAGTAAATTCTCTACTTTAAGACACAATAGAAAGGCCACCACTAATGGTTGGACCAGGAGACATAGCCCAGGAGGATTGGGTGAACTCCTTATTAAATTTGTCGTGTTTTTTATTTGCTTACTGTGTTTCTCTTACAGTTTCAAGTTCCTGTGTATTTCGCAACCTTATCAATCCATTGCTTAAAATAATATAGGCACACCCCAACACATAAGTCTATAATACCTTCATTAATTAACTGAGATCATTCACGAGTGATTTTCATATCAATGATAATATATTATGTTCCATAAGGATCCAGTAATAATTGAATATTCATTTCCAAATTGAAACACTCTAACATGAATTAAATTTCCTCTTTTAATCTCCCGTAAGGGATGTGGCATAATCCCTTATCATTAATCACATTTTCCTATGAAAAATTTGCATTTTCTCAATACGGTTTTGAATTCATTAGTTCTTTTTCTAGAATGAGTCGATAAATCTCATTTCTTCCACTAAAGAACGATATCTCTTCTCTCTCTTCTCTTTCTTAGTAGGAATAGAAAGAGTCCATGTTTTATCAGATGGTTCTGAATTGATTGGATTTAATATGAATTCTGTTCGGAAAAATATGTGACATAAGTCATAGTTTCCTTTACTTTTTCATATACCATTTCAAGTGCTATATATAACATGTGCTAGATGTATATGTTCATGCCGAAAAAATATGTTCAACTTTTATCCTAAAGAATTCACAAGTACATTCAGAATTAAGTATGTCTGCATTGGGTCTATTTTTCTAGGAGTAGGAAGAAGGTGATCAACTCCGCTATTTTATGGTACGAGGCCCTTCATCCTACATTTACCATATATGAATAAGTACCATTAAGATCTATTTATCCATATATGGGTGTGAAAGAAGAAGTAATACAAAAGAGAAGGTTAGATATTCTTTTCCTCTGTACTACCTTTTTTCTTTTAAAAAAAATTGAAAAGCAGTCCCTACCCTGTATTGTTGTAATACAGTAGATCCCACCCTACCTTATATTGTTGTAATATAATAGATCTCATAACCTATTTTATACTTATTATTTGGATCATAAATATCTATCTAGAGCCTTGAGACAGATCTAGAGGACTGAAAAGTTTATATCAATATCTGGTAGTCAGGACTACACAAGGTTGTGTGCAGATATCCAACCTTACCTTGTGCAAATGTCATCAGTTGGGTTGTTTCACACATTGATGAGAAGACCATGGCATTGAGCATTGCCAATGGACATAATCTTGCTACCTCTTTGGTAGAATATTATCAGCACATGTATCACTTGCTCAGGCCAGTGAAGCTCATGGACTCATTCTTCTATGCCACCAATAGCTATGTGAATAGAAGAGATATAGTCAAAGGCTGGGTGAAAAAGGCACCTAATTTTCGACAGACACCCACCCATTCATACAAGACAAAGTATATCAAGAAGGCCTACCAACTCTTGGTTATCTTAACCCGCAGGATCCATGGTCAGTAGAGCACGAAGACCTTTCCTGAAGGGTGGGTACTCTTATTGAACTAGGTTGTGAATGGGGGAAAGTCACTCAATTGGTCAGATATGTTGGCTCAAATGTTGAGAGCCTATGTAGCAGATGCCCAAATTCCTCCAAAGGGTGAGAAAGCAAGGTTTTATATGTCTGCATATTTATTGGATGCAGTCTGTGAACAACATCAGTGCCCTGGAATGAACTAGACATGAACACCATGAGAAAATGTCATGAATATATATAGCAAGCTTCTTTCAGATTGCATTCATCGAGGTGTAATGAAACAACTACCAAACATTTCATCATCCCACTTTACAAGCTCATCTTTGAAGAATAACTGCCTTGCATGTCATGAAAAGAAATGGAGACAATAATAGAGATCACATATTGGTATGCCTCACCAGGTGGCACCTTCCTTAGAGTGTTCAACAAAGAGAATTTGTCACATGTTTTACTAAGGTATGCCATCGACAACCTTATCATGCAATAAGTGTCATATCATCTCGCCACAGGGTTGTCAACATCTTTGCATAGGAAGAAGAAAGCACCATGGCCCACTCTTACTTTGAAAATTGGATTATACGAGATAGAGAACTTGAAAGTCACAGATACTGAGGGAAAGGAGAGAGTGAAGTTTGCATTCAATGCTCGAGACTTTAATCTGTATGATCCACGTAGTATTTGTAAAGACCATTGTGCAAGAATTCACTTTTAGTAGATTAGCGGGCCTTTTCATTGGCTAGAGGAGGATCCATGAAGGAATTTCTACAATGCCTCCAAACTCCGTGAGCCAGTTAATTTAGTAAGGAATTCACTAGATACTCCACAGAGGGAATCAACTATGGAAGAAACAAGAGAAGAAGGTAGTAATCCCATCTAGGACAAGGGAAAGAGAAAGATTGTCGACAATCCAGGGGGAGAACAAAGCTCCAAGATGAAATCGGATCCTATTCTTATGAAAGAATCTTTAGCAACAAAAGTGAAGAGGAAGCAGAGCATACAAAGAGGAGCATGGAGGAAGAGATAAAATCATAGGTTTCAAGAAGTATAACAAAAGTTTAAGGAATAATGAGAGAAGAAGAGGAAAGAACAACAAGAGATGCAGAATCATGAAGAAGAATAAAGGCAAGCCACAATAATAGGAGAAACAATGCCCATACAGGTTGAAGAGTAGGAACATAACCAACCAGTAGCTGAAGAGGAAGGTGAACAAATGTAGGATCAAGAGCTTGCTTAACATATTGAGAACTTGATTAAAGCTACAGATATGGAGATGGAACAAGAACCATAGAATGAAGATGTTGACTTGATGCCAAGCACACCATAGGTCACCGTTCAGTGTCCACCACCTCAAGAAGTAGAGCCAACCCCAAGCGAAAAAGGGGATGTTGTTCATGTTGATGATGATCTAGTAATGGATGTGTACAATCTATCTTTTGATGAGTTCCAAAAGAAGATTGTACAAGAAGGGAGAAAGCATTTTTCTAATGATCACACATCATGCATTCGTTAGAGAAAGTGTGATAGTGGTGGACACTAGGAAGAATCCAAATGCCATTGCTAAAGCCAAATTGGACTTTACAGGTGCAAAAAGGTCAAAAAATTAGTATTTGACAACCGAGAATGAGAAATTGGCACAAAAATTATAGGCTCCCAGGCAAGAGGCATAACAACTTGGCGCAATAGCACAAAATTCAGTTTTTGCACATGTCTACTTGGAGTAGATGAGAGCAATGATACTTGCTGAAGTATCAACACTTGGAGAAACTATGTGGAACCTATGTGAGGAATTTGTGACCGTACATAAAGAATTTGTCTATTTTCATGGCCTACAACAACAGAGCAAAGATTTTGTTAAAACTCTCAAGAATGTACAAGTTGTCATTACCTATGTGCAAGAATGGACAATGCGATACAAACGGTCACCACTTGACTTAGTGAAGAAAATTAAGCCATAGATAGAGCTGGAGAGAGCGAGGGTTAAGATGTTGATTCAGAACAAAAAGCAACTTGCCTCATTTATTTGTAGTATTTAGGCCCCATATGTATGATTATTTAATAGTTTGGATGTCCTGGTGAAAACACACAAGATCCCATCAGTTGGATCACTTACCAAAGCCGAACCTAGGAATCGGGTTTGGTAGGAGATCAAATAGTACTTAGAACAGTTGAGACAGATTGCCACAAATGAAGTTTTGGAGCTGAATAGAAAGAACGTGGAGAACTACATCAGTGAGACTTGTCCAAATTGGAACAATGTTTCTCATGCTTCAGAGGGAAATTGAAATTGGTTCCAAGTCATTGTACCTAGATTCCATGGAGGCTAGAGTCAACTTCCGGCTAGACACCATGACATAGTTTTGTCTTGTTAGCCTATCAAGTTGCCTCTACACTCTTGTCTTATATGGGTACAAGTGTAAATTGTAATATTATTTTTAATTATGTTGTAAGTGAAATTCCAAGGGTCAATATTAAAATATGAAGAGTCATGATGTAATGTAATGAGTCATTTTGTAAAGAAGTTGAAGAGTCATGAGGGTAGTCCAAAGGTCACAAAGGAGAGTTGAAGAGTCACGCCCTCTTGTTATAAATAGAACCTCATAACTCATGTAACATGCTTTTGGGAGCCAATGTTTTGGCTAGGCTTAGGCTTAGAAGGAGATTGGGAGTATTGTAAGAGCCTTGAATTCTTTGTAGCATAGAGAGAGTATACTTATTTGGAGGAGCAAGTGTTATTGACTTTAATGTTCCACTATTGGGGTTAGTGGTCCATCAATGGTCTACGTATGAATGGAACTTTCACTTATAATAAAACTCAAAGCCGACACACTTTGATGCATATGTTGCGAATATAGTAGGATCATTATTGTTGTATTTGCAATATATGTTATTTAACTTACACTTATGCTTATTACCTATTTCATTTGCATTTGTATGAATCTTGTTGAATGTGTGTTGTTATATTAATTCGTCATTATTAACTTGTTTATTATTATGGATATTATCTTGTGATGTCATTATGCTCGTGTGTTCTTTTCAAGCTGCGTACTATTATAGGATTCCAAGGGGCACACTTCCTTTTCCCTTCATGTGTTGGAACCTTCATGCATTGCACTTAGCTTTCCACGAGGCCACACACTTTCTCTCATCAAAGTTATCATACTTCACTCTACATGTTTTCGCAGTCAAGGCATAACATTACCACCCACTGTTGGGAATACTACTCCAAACGGTGCGAGGTCTAGTTGGGACTTCATATCAAGGAGATCCATTGAACGTTGGTGGGTCTAACATGGTCAACATTTATGGTGCCGGAAGGAGGGCTAGATGACAAGATGAGCCCTTGCAGTCTGTTTTGAATTTCTGCACTCATTTAATGACTTCACCCCAAATCATAACCCCAACATGTTTTAAAGACACACAAATATGAAAGTGCTGACAATAATTATTGATGACTTGTCGAATTTGAAATTCAATGGTGAGGGTGAAACAACCTTATTCGAGCACACCATCCATTTTCTTGATTTCTGCACAAAGCACAATATCCATTGTGAGGATGTTGACTATAGGTTTTTCATTCTCACGTTCAAAAGGCATGTACAAGAATGGTGTAACACATTGCCTAATGTCATCATACACTCTTTTGAACACCTTGTCATAGAGTTGTTTTGCGATTTTGATATGCATGATCGTAAAAATCTGGGTAAGAAAATTTTAAATTTGTGAAGAGCACTTGATGAATATGTTCAGGGTTTTCATGATCGTTTATTCATTTTTCTTTGAATTTCCAGAAGATGATTGATCCAGGTGGATATTGGTGGCCACCCGCTAATTCCACATGGATCCCCTCTAGTTCTTCTTTCAGTTCTTTCAGTTTCCTTAATTATAGCACAGTTTACTATTTTTAGCAGTTTTTTGGGTCCTAAACTTCCGGAGCCGTTTTGAGGCCCTAAACGACGTTTTCTGGGAAATCTACCACCAGTGATTTTTCTGTCTAAAAATCGTCTTTTTCGTCGTAGTCCTCGAAGAGATCTTTCCAACGGGCTATCATGCACGTCAAATGGAGATAAGACGACCAATTCGCGACCTCGGGAAGTTGATGTACCAACTTACCCAAAAACGGGGCCCACAATTTGGCGTTTCATCTTCCAGGGTTAGGTTTTGGAATGTGAAGGGTTTTTCCATTGTTTCTCAACAATAAATAGGCCTTCGAGCCTCATTGTAACACAGTTCAGAGGCATGTAGCCACACATCTCTTCTCAGAGATAAGCTACCATCGCCCTAGCTGGTTTATTTCGATTTCTGGTTGTAAGCATATTTCAGTAGTTTCCATTAATGAAATGAAGTATTATTTCCGCTGCATCTTTGTGTATATGGTTATCTCTGTATTTTATTGCATTCCTGTTTAAATCCGGATCAATGATGTTGATTGGTATTTCTTGGTTCACAGATTTCTATATCTTTTTTACATTTCAGAAAATCTGCACAAGCTTGAATCTTTTGAACCTCTCCCAACATATCACGGTATTAGAGCTTCTAAATCTCCGATGAATGAGTTTGTTGTTCCAAGTGACCCTCCGTCCATTCTCATCAAACAACTCCAGTTCCACAAGTTGAGGTGGGATAATTTGAGAATTCATCCGATTATCTACCACCATCTTCTCCCACCTCACATACTCAGAATTTTAGTGCAAGTTAGGACTATGAATCTGATGGTTATGTTGAGGTGTTATCTCCTCCATCCTCTAGTTCCTTTGATCCTTTAGATTATGTGTTATTGTTTTTACCTGTTTTGAATCCTTCTTTTGATGTTCATGAGGATCAAGTTTTGGATGGAGATAGTGTAGAGTAGCCAACTTGCGATATCATTTATGATAATTATGTGTGGGAGCCCATAGTTGAACAAGAATATACGATGAATGATGACTCTTCTCCTTCCACACCTCTCCCTCATTATCCTGAAATATTCCACAATCATGATATCCTTGTTAAATATTGTGAAGAATCAATTTCCAATCATTCTTAGAGCATGTGGAATGTCAATTTTTCATCCAAATATAGAGAGAAAAAATATGTTTTTCCTGATATTTCCAATTTGTCATCTTATCTTTCTAAAAATATAGAGTAAAATTTCTTGTTTTCCATCATCCCCTCTTTACGATTCAATAGATCATGAGGATGCATTTGTTTGTAATCTTGAACTTTTTGATCATGGTTTTTGTGACCTTTTCCTTGATTCATTTGGTCATGATCCTGATTCTTCTTCTCTTGTTCATTCCAAACCACCGATATTTGATGATTCATCTTCTGGTGAATTGGAAATTCCCCAAGTTGTTGAGGCACTCCTTGTTTATTATGCTAACCCTCTTTGTTTGTCCATATTTCTACAGATGATAGGTTGTACCAAAGGCCAAGTTTGTCCCCAAACTTACTAAAAACTCTTTTCAAAACCTGGAAATGAAATTGGCATCTCTGTCTGACATAATCTTCCTAGGAATACCATGTAACCTCACTATCTCCCTGATGAATACCCGGGCTATCTCACTAGCTAAAATCATGGACTTCATTGGAATGAAGTGAGCTACCTTATTTGACCTGTCAACCATAACCATGATGGAATCATGTTGTCTATATTTCCTCAACAAACCTCTAATGAAGTCCATGGAAATAAATTCCCATTTCCACTATGGAATCATAATCGATTGCAATAAACCACCTAGATGCTTACACTTTTGTTTTACCTGCCAACAATTCGAACATCTCATAACATACTCAATCACCTATTTCTTCAAGTTTGACCAATGGTAGAACTCCTTAATGACTACCAATGTCTTCTAATATCCCGGGTGACTAAAAATGGACTAACATGAAATTCCCACAAGATAAGATTCTCTAGTTTGTTGTTGTCCATTACATAGTTCTTGTCCCTAAATATAACCAAGCCATCTATCGTGAGATTATAATACACATCCTAATCACTTATACAACTTTATTGTAACCTGTGCTTTAGCTAATGGTACCTATCATCTTGTTGTTTTGGTTGTAAGATCCACTCCTGCAAGTCTGTCCCATATGAACTCATAGCTGCAATTTGATTTACCTGCACTCTTTTTCCAAGAGCATCTACAACCTTGTTCTTTTTACCATTAATGTGCTTGATCTCGAAGTCAAACTCACTAAGAATAACCAACCACCTATCTTTCCTAGTATTCAGATTAGGTTGGTCAAATAATTCCCTCAACTCACTGTGATCACTAATCAAGATGAAACTCTTTCCAAGAAGATAGTGTCCCCAAATCTTCATGGCATGGATGATAACTGCCAACTCAAATTCATGTGTCACGTAGTTCTGCTCATGCTCATTCAGTTTCCTTGGCTCATAACATACCACCAAATCCTTCCTGCATCAGGAATCCACCAATTCCTCTCTTGCAAGCATCTATACATACCACAAAATCTCTATCTGGATATGCAATATTCAAGACCAGAGAATTTGTAAGCATCTTCTTCAGCTGCTCAAAACTAGCTGCACATTCCTTTATCCATTCAAATTTCTTTCTTTTTCACTACAAAGATGTAATATGATAGGAAATCCATGAGAAGTTCCTAATGAACCACCTATAATAACCTGTTAATCCCATGAATAATTTGTCATCCACATTCCTAAGAGTTTCCCAAGCCATGATAGCTCTGATATTTTTTAGGTCTACTTCTATACTTTCCTTGGAAACAACATGTCCCAGGTAATGAACCTTTGTCTAAAAGAAACTACAATTAAGAAGTATGGCATAAAAATCATGCTCTCTTAACTAATTCTGTTGGGATCATACAATACGTTGTTGGGTATGGATTGATTGTACATTCATAGGAGAAAGGTAGACTTATATGATAAGGCTATTGGGTGATTGGATAATAATGAAGAGAAGATAATCTTGCAGGGTTAGAAGAAGCCTACATTATTGAGAATGATTACAGCTATGCAGACAAAGTGTAGTAGTTGGAAAGGATGTGTATTGTTTGCAGTTCATATTTCTGGTGATAAAGGTAAGGATGTTGAGGATGCGGAAGTTTTGAAGAGGTATCCAGTTTTGCAACAGTTTTAGGATGTATTTCTAGTAGAGATTTCAAAGTTTCCTCCACATAGAGAAGTGTACTTTTCTATTGATTTGATGTCAGGAGTAACACTAGCATCAAAGGCACCTTACAGGATGAGCACTCTAGATATAGTAGAACTAAATTTATATTTGAAGGAAATGCTTGACAAGGGATACATTAGGCAAAGTGTGTTACCTTGAAATGCACCAATATTGTTAATGAAGAAGAAGGATGATACTCTCAGGTTATGTATTGATTACAAGAAGTTGAACAAGGTGACAATTAAGAATAGGTACCCTTTTCTACAAATTGATGACTTATTTGATCGGCTGAAGAGAGCAGCAGTCTTCTCGAAGATTGATTTGAGGTTAGGATATCATCAGGTATGCATCAAAGAAGAGGACACCTACAAAACCAAATTTTGAACCAATTATGGCAATATGAGTTTGTTGTGGTTCCTTTTGGTTTGACTAATGCTCCAACTACTTTTATGTGTTTGATGAATAATGTGTTGTATCCTTATGTGGAAAAGTTTGTGATAGTATTCATTGATGACATTTTGATATATTCTAAGAATGAGGAAGAGCATGCATAATACTTAGCAACCAACCAAGACTCTACATGCACTTCTTTATTCAAGCAACACTTGTCCACTAGGTTAGGACTGATATAACTATAGTTAGATCCAGGGTCAATCGAAATAGAAACAAATTGATCACAAAGCTTACCATCCATCTCGATAAATAGATGTCTGATGATAAACATGCCTATTATCCAATGCTGCTTAAATTCGAGGAATAATATGCATGATATCCCTAAGTGTCTTTGCCTCTTGAGCACTATAAATCTATAGGATACTACCTTGATGTTGTGGAAAATATCTCCTGTGATGATCCTTGCCACAAGTCCAACACTACAAAGGCTTACTACCATCACCCTTCTTATTCTCCTTAGACTGAAATCCTTGTACTATGTCAACTACATTAAATTTATTGTATAGTGCTTCATTTTCCTTATCATCCGTATCTTAAGGTTTTCCTCTCTTCTTAGCCCACTTTCCTTTATTTTTCTCATTACCTTTCCAATCATTCTTAGAATCAGTCTCACACTTTTATTGCTCATAACAATGCTTCAAATTTATGATGGCTTCCTCCAACGATCTAGGCTCATCAATCTCAATCCTTTTTTTGAATGATACCAACAACCCACTGATAAATCTATGAATATTTGCTTTCTCCTCCTTAAGATAACGCACATATCTCTACAACTCTAAGAACATGCTAGTATAATCCTCATTGGTCATAGATCCCATCTTCAATTCATAGAACTCCTTTGCTTTGTCATCATAGTATCTTTCAAATATATACTTCTTCCTGAAAAGTATGTTGAACTCACTCCATGTTAGCTCCTCTTCTCGAATGCCTCTAACATTCTTCACATCTTCCCACTAAAATGTCTTCTTTTCCTTTAAGATTGAAAGTAGCTATCGTGGATTTCATATTTTATGAATAGTCATGCAATAAAATTATTCAACACAAGAAACCAAGCTTATGCATCTTTTGACTTCTTCATTTCTCCATCAAATTTAGGAGTATTTTCTTTCTTGAACTCCTTTGGAAAGTACTGCTTCTCACTCCTCCTATACAGATGGTGATGGGGATGATGATGATATCTATCTGAACTAGAACTAGAATAGAACCCATAGTCATTACCCCTCCTATCAGGTGTATCCAGGAACCTACAATCTCTGACTGTGTCATCCCTGTCAAACCCATATCATGATTGGGATTTGCTGCCATATGCCCCGTTGGTCCTTTCCTCTAGAAATCTAGAAAAATCTAAAGGATGACTACATTAACTTCTTCTTGCTTCTCATGTGCCCTGGAATGTCTTTCATATGACTGAATGATCTTGTCATTATCCACCTTACAACTTCTAATCTCTACTTTCAAACTTCTCAACGTATATTCTATGTCAGTGGAGTACTCATCTCCATGTTGTTCATCTGATCTGTAGGGAGAATCACATGAACTTTAGTCCACCATTTTTCTAGTCATCTTGATCTTATTCTTCTTGCAAAGATACCATGTCAGATAATCAAATATAAACATAACCAAAATACCTCAGTGAAGTTCAGGGGAGGCTATCTCGTTTGTGAAATCAATCTAGATTAGCAAAACATATGTATATATAATGAAATCAACATATCAATCATCTCAACTTCAACATCATAAACCTCTACATGATGACACTAGTACAACAATGACTATTACAGTGCATGCATAATGGAAACATAGACAACTAATATGCATGCATGACAAACACATTCCACCCATCCAGTGCAAGTTTCTGAACTTGAGAATTATAATACAAATCTATAACCACCCCTCCCAAATTTAACCAAATTCACTAGCTAGCCAGGGCAAACATGAGAGGAAGAGTTACTATGGCATGACTTGACCTCCCAGATCTAAATAGGGAAGTGGGGCCTACAACTAACCACCGAATGACAACTCACAACATTCCTAAGGGCTATAGGACACTTAGGGGTCAAACGAACACTGTAGATGACCAAACCCTAAGTTGGGGCTACTTTTTACTAACTTAGGCTCCCAACTGCATGATTGATAATGCTTGAGTGTGATTGAGGGCCTCCAACTGTATGCACAACACTACCTGAGTGTGGTTGTGACCCAAATTTTCTAGTTTAGAGGGTGTGGTCCAAAAATATGAGCCACAATTCTAGGTCAGCCTCTACACCACTGCCCAAAACTTCCTAGTACTTCCCAATATCATTATTTACATGAAAAAATTGACTAGAACACACTAGGAATTTTGTCAAACACATGGAAAACATGTAAGATACATGTCATGAATGAATATCTAATCATAAAGGTCTAATATTCATCCGAGAATCACCAAGAAGTCCTGATGCCCTCTCCACATAATGGCGACAACACTTATTAGTCCATACATTCATCAACCGATCAATAGCTAAACAATTTATGACAAGATCCATAGAAGATACACAATATATGAATATCATATAACAAAAAAATAACTAGCATATAAACCATGAAAACTCAGCCACAACATCACTAACACAATCTCTACAGATATACTTGAATCAAAATAGAATAATAGCTCTTCTTAACATATGAAAATACGAACCAAGTCAGGGACTTCCATGTACTACTTACCTAGGTTGGGCTGAACCAAATCTCTCTTTCAACCAGTCACCCCTCATGCCACATTCCAAGCATGAATATGGGATCTCATGGAATAAACCAAACAAAATCAAGTCATGGATTCCCGAGGCCAAACCACCTCAACCCTCAACCAATGATTTGACCTCATGGTTGGACATAACTAACATCAACCATATTAGTCTCTACCCAAGTTGTTCAGGGCTCCAGGAACTCGTAACTTAACCCACAACCTTCCAGGGCTCCAAAGTGTTTGTCCAACCTAGATCTAGGGACTAGTAACTCAACCCACCAAGGGCTTCAAATTACTTTTCCCAACCTAGGCTCTAGGAATAGTAACTCAACACAAGTTGTTCCAGGTCTTCCAAAGCATTTGTTCCAAGCCATAACCATAAGGAATTATGAGTGCCAATAAAACAAAATCAAGTGGAAAAACCCACAACAACATGGCTATTCAGGAAATGAAAAGGCAAGGATAAATCCTCCATGCCAATGACAAAACATAAGCATAAAACCACATGCATCTACCATGCATCCATAAATCAACAAATAAATCACACTTGAAACCTATTACTTGCAAAGTAGTCCTACTGTAGCTGTTGATCCACCTGTTCCCTTGTTCTTTCCTGTCTTCCTTTGCCTTCTTTCTCCAATCCAAGTGAATACTAGAGTGCTCCAAGCATGCTCCAAGAATACTCCTAAGTGTGCAAGAGTATGAGAGAATGAATGAGAGAGCCAAAGACTGAATTGACAAAAACTGTGAATTGATCCTCATTAGCATTTTTATCATCGAGGCCTCTATTTTCTTCATTTTCCTTTGTTTTTCCTTCAATTTCCTCTCATGCAAATCTATGACCTTTCACCTTCCTTTTCTCCTCTTTTCCTTTATTTTCATAAATAAATGTCCATTAATGCCTCTCTACCTTTGCCAATATCTTTTCCAATTTGCATAGCCATTAATTAATTAATAGTGATACCCATCACTATGTTTTACCCAACATCTAGCTTGGAATACGTTTCTCATGACCTTGGTCTTATTTTATTTACATAGAAAATCAACTAGGGGTTGTTACAACTGGAGTCCTTGACATGATAGGGGAAGGAAACTTGGGCTATAACATATTTACTGAAACTTTTGCACTTTGGGGTAGTGGGGTACTTCAAAATTCCTTCCATCAACTTAAATATAACCTTTGATACCACTTTGATGACATTTTCAACCATCTAATTAAGATATCATCCACATTTTCAATAAATTTAATACAATAATTTTACTATCATGTTATAAATGTGTTGATGCATGCAATCATGACCAAGCAGACTTATGCAAACATATCATTCATTCATTTAAGAATAACACCATAGATATAGATGTAGACTCATTTATGCATGTAGAATATCATTTCATTCATAACTTAAAAACATTAAATCAACATAATTATAATGAACCATAAACACTTATCTTTATGGAAATATACACCAACTAGGTTTAAATAAGGGGCATTCCACGCAACCACAAGATCATCATTGAAATTAATCTCTCTATAACAAGAAACCCTTGAGATGCGACTATGAGTCCACACAGAATAATTTCTCCTTGGATGACTCTAGTCCTCTCACACAACCCTCTTTTCCTACTATTTATAATATAAAATATCCCACATCAATTCTACTTCACTAGATCTCGTTCCTCTTCAACCTGCATAACCTAGAGAATGGGATCCCCTTCTCTACGACACAGTCCCTTTGACTATGCAACTTTCCTCTAGGGCTCTAGAACAAGTAGGCTAATAAATCTCTTTGTCGAGGACTTTAGGAATTCTGAGTTGTAAGGGAGTTTCTCAATGGTAGTTATTCTTCATGCACATGAGAAAACCCCCCACATAGTTATAATAGCAACCATAACCAACATTACATTAGAAGCATAACATCATAGGCTCTTCTTGAAGGCTTCCCATATATTAATATACAATTATCCCTAACATAACTAAAAGTCATTTAATACATATGCATGCTCACAACTCATCAGATGGTTTCCTAAGAAGCCCACATATCTCACTTGGGAAACTTATCCCAAAGTTGATAGGACTTCAAATATCATAAATTCAAATACTTAGGTTAGGAATAAAA
The DNA here is from genome assembly GCA_000404065.3 of Pinus taeda. Taxonomy (NCBI): domain Eukaryota; kingdom Viridiplantae; phylum Streptophyta; class Pinopsida; order Pinales; family Pinaceae; genus Pinus; species Pinus taeda. Next base: position 94,082 of record APFE031123671.1, on the reverse strand, counting down.
TAATGTAATTTGGCTTTAGCCACTTTAAGCCCTATGGGCCCCTTTTTTTTCCTATCTCATGGACTCATAGCCCATGATATTTTTATAATTCTCTGTTTATAATTGATGATGTATTTTTTTATTATTATCATTCAATGTACAATATTTAGATATTGTGTTGCTTGGCCCTTGACCATTCATCATATACAATTATACCTTTCTAATGTAGGGATTAAAATTTGGGTGTTACATTATCCTCTCCTAAATTTCTTTGCATGATCCTTGGTGCACATCATCATACATATATACAACAATTTTTTTATAATTCTTAATTTTTTTTTTTGTTTATGTCAAAATGATGAAATAGATGAAATTATAATTCACACATCACATCCTCCAAATCCTATGTTTTTTCAGGACTATAGTTGGTCCACTGGATATTTAATTGACCCATGGTTTTGTTTTAGAGCACTACGACCTTCTTGTTCAGTATATGCACTAAGTGTACTTAGTAGTCTCATTCATGCTTCATCTATTCAAAATCCATTCAATGATGGTTAGGATCATGTGCATACTTTTTTAATAGTGACACATGAAATACATTATGCACTTTCATCGAAGTAGGAAATGCAATCATGTATGAAACTAGTCCTATGGTATCCACTATCTAAAAGGAACCATAAAATATTGTTGCTAGCTTCATGCAACTTCTTAACCTCAATGATCTCTTCTTTGGCTCTAGTTCCAAAAATACATGCTCTCTCACTTTAAATTCATAGGTGTCCTACGTTTATTTGCATAACTCTTATGTCTATTCCATGCTTTCAAATTTTGTTTAATCTTTGACCATTTTCTCATCCATTTCCTTGAATAACTATGGCCAAATTATTACGTTATTTGTTGGATTTTCTGAAATCGTTGGAGTATTTCATTTTCTATCATATAAAGCTTCAAATGAGATCATTTTTGATGAACTTGATACTGCTCCATTATTCTATGAAAGTTTTACAAAAAAAGAAATCTTCTAACTTTGAAGGTTTATCAATACATTCAATCTTAGCATGGCTTAAATCCCTTGATTGGCTTTTTCTATCTTCCCATTTTTTTTAGATGAAAGGATATACTAAAATTTAGATTTTTTCCAAATCCATTAAACGTTCCCTTTCAAAATTTTGAAGTAAACTTTGGATCCATGTTTGAGATGATAACCTTAGTTGCTTCATGCTACCTTGCAATCTCTTTCCTATAAATTTATGTTATACTAACTGCCTTATGGCTCAATTTAACTCAGAAAAAATGAGTATCTTTTGATAGTGATAAATCAATGGTTTCAACACTTCCCATTTCCACTCTAGAATTGTTAGTGGTTATAACAAAGTTTTTTGGTGTTTATGCTCCTTTTCTCTTTGACATTCCATAGACCTAGCTATGTAACTAGTGCCATTATTTTTCATTCCTAACCAACAATATTGATTTCTGCAATAGTCTTCTAGTAACCACTATGTCCAACATATGGAACATTACACATTTTTTTTTAATGCTAGCTTCCTTAATTAATAAGAATTAAGAACATACACTTTATTTCTATACATAAGCATTCCATCTACTTCTATCTTGTACTATCTATATTTATGTCACATTTTCCATATTTTCAACACACATTGTGGTAACAATCTCCAAATTAATATTGCAATAGTCTTCTAGTAACTAGTATATCCAACACGTAGAACATTACACATTTTTTTATTACTAACTTCCTTAATTAATTAGAATTAAAAACATACACTTTATTTCTATGCATAAGCATTCCATCTTCTTCTATCTTGTACTATCCATATTTATGTCACATTTTCCATATATTCAACACATACATTATGGTAACAAGCTCCAAGTCATTTCATGTAACTACTTTGGTATAAATTCATAAATTCATAACAAATCACATGTCTATTCTAAGTAAAGAATCCACACCATATAATTTTCATTTGAATTCGTAATCTTCAAAATGAGTGCACAAATATGCAATTCATTAATAATGGGAAACTTTTTTCACACTTAAATATCCATTCAATTTAATTCCTTTATTTTATAAAAATATAATAAAAAAACAATTTCATAAAATCCTTTTATAAATCTCTTCTATTATCTAGCTGCAAACCCATGAATAACATTATTTTAAAATTGTTAAAAAAATACTTTAATATTATTCAAAACTATATAAAATTAATTATATTAAAAAATTTAAAAAATACATTCATGAAATATTCCAACAATTCTCACCTATTATACATATTTATCTTTTCCAGCATACTCAAACCCAAAATAAAATAGAAATTAAAACGTGAATCAAGCTGTTCCATCTCGTCCGTTATGTTATTTGAATTCTATCACTCCAGCGACGAATGGATACACTATTCTCGATCTGCCTGCCCGGTGGCAAATTCAAGTGAATATATACACTATGCCCAATCTGCCCGCTCGAATGGGAAATTCAAGTGTTTACGGCCTGAAATATATCTTGGGCGATCAGCCGAGCGTCCATTGAAGATCCGAGCAGACCTGCTCTTCCCAAGCCGGCGGCATACAGACCCTCCCTTCCCTTCCAGTTGTATGGAGACGGCTTTCTTGGAAATCCGTCGTCTGAGAAAAACTCTCCGCTATTCTAGAAATTAAGTGGCAAATTTCAAAATTAGGGATCTTCCAAAGAAAAAACTGTACGAAAGCAGAAAATCACTCATTAGGCTTACCTTGAGCCAGCGGAGTACTGCACTCCTGTAACCAGTCGCAAAGATTATAGCGTCGAAATCCTCTTCTAGATTGTCTTCGAACTCTACACCAGTGGCTGTTGCGCGGCGGAAATTTGGGACAACCTGCCATTAAACCTGTTAACGGAGAAATTGGATTGGCTTCGAAATTCTGCGGGAAGAATGGAGTCAATTTACCTTAATTTTGCCTTGCCGTATTTTGGCCATCGTGCCGTCGTCCAGCACCGGGGTTTTCCCGGTCTTGAACTTCATATCGAACGGTCCTTGCACGGGGCGGGGTATTCCGAGAGAATTAGTGTTGCCTAGGGTTAAATTACTGTACATGACAAACAAATTGTCCACCACACGCAGGGGCAGCAGCTTCAGCAGCAGCATCGCAACAGAGAATGTGGATCTTCCAAGAACTTTTCGCGGCAGGACATGCGACTTAAAATGCAAAGAGAAGACACAGACGAAATTATTGTGTGCACAAGAAAGATTAAAGAATCGAGATTCATGAAATTGTGAATGATTAAAAGGTTCAAAGACTACAATTTAGCTTTAAGTTTTTGGCAGAAAATGCAAAAGATTTGAAATAGCCAGCGCACAAATTGAAATAGCTGTAAAGATTTAATGATTTAAGGGTTACCGGACTACGAACTACAACAGAGGGCCTTGCGTTGTTATTTACAAGATCCAGCGCTATTTCCATGGCAGAGTTACCGCATCCGACGACGAGAACTTTCTTGCCTTCGAATTCTTTTCCGCTTTTGTAATCAATCGAATGGATAACAGTTCCTGCAAAGCCTTCTAGCCCCGAAACGTCTGGCACGAATTTTTCACCGTTTTCACCCGTCGCCACAACAAGAAACCTGCCGAGATACTCCTTCTGAGAATTATCCAAAGAACACCTTGCAAGAACATGCCATTTTCCCGTTTCTTCAGAGAAGCTCGCAGACTCCACTGACTGGCAGAACCGCGGGTGGATATTGAATCTTTTAGCGTATTCATCCAAGTAGTCAATAAATTGGCGCCTGGAAACAAACATAGGGTATTCATCCGGAAACTGCATGAAAGGAAGCTCGCAGAATTTCTTGTCTATATGCAGATGGATCTGATCGTACGTCCGGTACTTCCACAGGGACGCCAGGCAGCGTTCTCTCTCGAGAATGACACTGGCAATTCCAAGGTTTGCAAGGCATACTGCCACGGCCATTCCGGACGGCCCAGCGCCCACTATTATGACGGCTGCGTCCCCAGAATCATCGAATGATTTGCGGTGGTCTTTTTCCGCAAGCTGTTCGGATGGTGTGGAAAAGTTTGCCATTTGGTCAACAATTCAAATTTTCCACGCCTTCTTCAACACAAAGCTGCACAATCTTGTCACACGCCACAATAAATCCAGTTTATATTTTATATTCATTTCTAGCAGAAGAAAGAAACAAGATAAGCGCTATCAATTCACACATTATATCCTTTCACAAAGATGCACGTGATTGAAGGTGTGAATTTCTGTTTTCAATTTCTACTGAATGCTATTAAAGATGCCAGTGAATTTTGGCACCAAATAACCAGTCTGCACATGTCAATGAATTTCGGCTGCACATGGGCTATAAATGTACTACATGTACTGCGTTGTGTTGTATATGACAGTTTTTTAGATAACTAGCCTGCCAGCAAAAATTTTAAGGTGTTCATATACAGTTCCATGCATTATACATTATGGCTCATTAGCAAGTTGATTCTTTTTGTTTTTAATTTTTATTAAAAATATAACGTAATAAAGGTGAGAATTTCTATTTACAATTACTATAGAATACTATTAAGCATACACAACCAGTGATCAAATCCAAGCAAACCAATATATAATCAGTTATCAAACCGAAACAGATATTGTCTTACCTTGCTATTGATCCGGGAGAAGAACTGCAGAGCTATGGCTGGAGCAGATGCTATATATTCACAAATAATTCTAAGGTTCTATACTATTTATTTTTTCTATGGAATACATATTAAAAGGAATTTTTGTGCGATTCTATGAATGCATTTTATTTGAATTTACTATTCAATCTCTTAAATTAATTATTAAATTTAATTTATAAAGTTGAAATAATTTATTTACAGAGAATATTGATGTTTTTATTAATTTTTTTTACATGTGGTATGTCAACGAATTAGGCATCTCTCCGGGATATTTGGTGTCTAATCATCCTTTATGGAAAATAATATTTCATTGATATTTAGTTGTTCTCTACTCGTTATGGTAAGAGCCCTCATGTGAGACTTTTGGTGATTCTAGCTTTACCTAAATTATTCCAATTATATATATTTTGTAATGTTATTTAGTTATATTTTATTATTTTAATATATTAAATTTAGTGATTTTATTTATGGTTGTCTACAAGAATATAAATAATATATATTTTTCATTAAGTTTTTATACATTTTAAAATTATTTTTTCTAGGAATTTTGAAAAGACATTTTACTTTTAAGAATGATTGGAATGTATTTATTTTAGATATTAACATAGTTTATCTATGGAAATTTGAGGTGCAATTCATGACCTTTGAGTTTTAGAAGCTACCTAAAACCTCGATAGCTCAAGTGTGGTTGTTTGAGGAGTCATGTTTGGCTTGGATGCCTTGAAGATTTATATTTTGGCTAAGTCTTGGGTGCCCCCCTCAATCATATGAGGGAATTGAGACTTATTCCTAAAGCTCGAAACCTTATGAGGGCACTAATATCCTTCTTAGAGGCCTATAATACCCTCTAGAGGTCATGTGTAGTGTTTCAAGGCATTTTTCTTGGCTCTAAATGCCCTTAAGCTTTCTTTAGAATCTAGGGCATGGTCTTCTTCCCTATATCATTTTTGACACATACCTACAACTCAAAACCACCTAATGGCATTGAAATCCCCAACCATAGGTGAATATATACCATCAAGAGGTCATGTGTTGTTTTTTAGAGCGCCCTTCTTGGCCCTAGATTGGTAGAAGATCCCTTTAGGCCCTAAGGTTCATATTTCTCCCCATTAACATCTCTAAGGCCCAAATATCCTTACCTTGTACTCACATATGCCAATAGTAACTTTATACCTATTTAGAGGCAAACACTGCCCTCAACAAGTCATTTGTGATGGTTCAAGGTGTCATTCTTAGCCCTCAAATCCTAGAAGCTTCATTTACGGCCTAGTTATTGGGTTTGTTCCCTTGACCATATCCAAGGTCTAGAGCCTCATACTTAATGTTAAAAAAATCATAATGATGACTATCAACATATAAAGGAAAATGGTACCTTGGAAAGTTCCTTAATGGTGGTTCAACATGTTATTACCCTTAGATACCTAAAAGCTTCAATGAGCACCTTGGATTTGGATTTCTTCCCTCGATCCAAACCATGGGCCTAAGTTACATACTTAGTGCTCAAAATCTCCAAATGTGACCCGTATGGCTAGTTCAAGAATAAAGATCCCCTCAAATGGTAATTTATGGTCTTAAGGTGTCATTCATGACCCTTGAGCCCTATAAGCTCCCTAAGACCTCAAGAGATTGAGTATGGTGGTTTTAGGTGTCATGTTTGGCCATGTATGACTAGAAGCATTATATTTTAGCCAAGGCTCAGGTTTTCTCCTAAAACTATACCAAGGTCTTGAGACTCATAAATAACGCTTAAAACCTTGTGAGGGCACTAACATCCTTTATTACAGGTAAAGGATACCCTCTAAACATCATGTTTGGTGCTTCAAGAAATTGTTCATGGCTTAAGAAATCTCAAATCTTTGTTTAGGACTTAAGGCATGGCCTTCTTCCCTAGGTTGTTTCTAGGAATTTGGGATGCATTCCTATTACTCAAAGGCACCTACTGGCATCAACATCTCAAATCATAGGACTAAGATTCCTTTAAGAGGCCATGTGTTGTTATTTAAGGCATCCTTTTTGGCATAGGATGGTTAGAATCATCCTTTAATGCCTAAGGTTAATGTTTCCTCCCTTAACGATTTTTAAGCCCCCAATACCCATACTTGGTGCTAAAAAATGCTAATAGTATAAGGTTTATACACCTAGTTTGAGGTCAAGGATTCCTTTACATGGTCATTTATGGTGGTTCAAGGTGTCAATGTTGGCATTAGAAACCTAGATGATTCCTTTGCGGCTTGATTCTTAGGTTTCTTTGGTATACCATATCTAAAGTCTAGGGAATGGTGCTTAATTTCTTAGCCATCCTATGCCAAATCCCTAGTGGGAAGTGGTAGAGCCTGAAGGTTTGTAGGGAAAATGAATGGGATTCCATTACTTGTATTGTGTAGTATGAAGAGGAAAGAGGGTTTGTGGGCTATAAATTTTATGGGAATTTCTAGCTTATGAATATTGGGAAAAGTGGGTTGTGTGAGAGTACTAGAGTTAACCATAGGCGAAATTATTCCTTTTGGACTTATGGCCTTAGTGCATGATGGGATTATTGTAAATACTAAGTACAATGGTGAGCCTATGGTTGGGTGGAATGGCCCTTGTCAGCAACCAATTGGTGTGTATTTCCATAAAGGTAAGTGTTTATAGTTAATTATAATTATATTCATTTAATGTTTTTAACTTATAAATGGTGATGCAGGAGCATCCGGACTTAGCCAACAATGTGATTGTATGTTCACATGTTGTGGCTAACAAGAGATGAATTTCATTGACCTAAGTGGTCAAAATCAGTTTTAGTAGAGAGGGTTGGATCTCTCGAAAATTATCTTTACTTCATTATTGTAATAATTAGAATATTTTTTTATTTTTGGACTAAGAGATAATTTTGTTAGTATAGGTGTGTATTAGAGCTTGAGAATAGGGATTTAATGGTTGAGTTGATAAAAATAGAGATTGAGTTGTCAATGTAGTTAGGATAGGATTTGATTCATAAAAGAGAAAAACAATGTAATGACAGGGGGGGAGATGATCAAGAAGAGGGGGAGTAAGCGAGAGTTCGAGTGACAAAGATAGGGTTTGATATTGAACAGAGGTCAGACAAATTGTTGTAATTGAGCCAAAGGGCCAAGACTCTGTAATCTCCATTTTGTTGAATAATTAATTTAAGTGTGGTGTGTGTTATCACTCAGGTTGTCCCTAGGCTCCTATTAGGGATACGGCCGAGGTAAACACAAACCAATCTTCTGATTGCAGGTTCTAGCCCACCTGCAATTGGAGAGGGCTCTCTCCTTTAGATTCAACCTTAGTTGAGCATTTTAGGCTAGCTTTCTGACTTCAAGGGAATGTTGACTGTGATTGGAAGGAAGGTAGGATTCTTGAGTAAAGAGGCACAGTAAGGTGTTATAAGTCTTGAACCATTGGGCATGGAGTCACAGATTGAGGCATGCAAGCGTTTTCTTGGTCACAAGGGGATACGGAGTGGGATAGCCACACAGGATACAATATTCAGTCTGCTGAAAGTACGGAATGAGCATCAGGGATGAAAGGCAAAAGAGAATCATTTTATCATGCTGACAAAGGGGAGAAATGGATGAGTGGGATCCCGGAGCAGTTAAGAATTCCAAAGACATGCACTCATATATGAAAGAAACAGGGTAAACCAGAGCATTTAAGAATTCTAGCTCATAACTGTTTCTGAAGAAAA
>APFE031123671.1:71200-85725 GCA_000404065.3 Pinus taeda | reverse complement strand
CTTTACAAAATTTGAAGGCAATTGAATGAACTTGAAGTAGCCTTCTTCATTTGGAGACTGTTTGAGCAAATATGGAGCATTGCAACAAGCAAAGTACAACATATTTGGCTTGTGAAATGCCAATCATGAAACATGAATACCTGCTGCAGCAGGAGCTAACAGTGGCTCCACTCGGGGATGGCTTCTCCTTGCGGGAAGTCAAGAACAGCAGGCCAAAACGCCTTGATTTTTAGTTTTTTTTTTTTTTTTTGGCTGTCCTCTGCAAAATTTATTCTTTATTTCTTATACCTACCTACCCTAACCAGCAACTGCTTTGCCGTTAGGTAAAATCAAATAACTAGTGCAGCCATTTAAGCAACTGTGAAACGAGATAATCTTGCTGACTGATCATTTCTGAACGCAAAAGCATCGTCCGGGCGCGTGCTTTTACAACCAAAATTGTGGCCTCCATCTCTTGCCGCTGAAGCTTACAGTCTTCACTGAGAAAACATGTTAGCAAAATTTTGTTAAGCCAAAGTTCCATGTAATCTGCGATTGGATCAATGAACTTACCCTGTGAGAGAACTTCCTCTGCTTCATTTGAATCTTCAATAGAATCATGCAGAGTCTGTGAATCAGCAGGTGGCGGCATCTTCTCCTGAGTTGAGGACGGGAGACTTCGGCATGATTTGGGACCTTCTCGGTCGAGGGGAGCAGCTGCATCTTCGATAATGAGCCTAGCAGATGATCCTTCTATCTTTCCCTTGGATCCCAGATCACACAGAATCCTCAGGTCCTCAGGCAACAATGTTCCCTCCTGAATGTGGGCATGGAAGCTTAGGTATGACTCCGGGTTCTTTGGGCTGGAAGGATCAGTTACATCGTCGGTAATGACCCTAGCCGTTGATCCTTCTGTCTTTCCCTTGGAACCCAGATCATACTCAAACTGTAATTCAGGAGACAACACTATTTCCCGTTGAACTGGAGGAGGAAGATTTTGGAAAAACTCTTGAGGGTTGCAGAAATCATAAGACTGAATTTGAGCTCCCAAGAGTTTAATTTCATTCTCATATTTTTCCACAACAAACTCAAGGAACAATTTATTCCGGCTACCAGGTATTTTTGACAATACCTTTTTGAAAAATCTGTCATCAAGCTCAAAATTTGATAAACTTTCTCTGCATTTTTCTAAAGCTTCTTCTATTGGAAGTTCCTCCCAAGATTCGATCATTCTCTCTTATTGTTAACACATGGGGTACTTGGCTGTAACATTTGGTTCATTCCTCAGTGGAGCCTTTGATTGAAATTGAAGTGGAGTCGCTAGGTGGATGTCTGGACTCTGAAGTGCCTGATCTCTGTCCACCACCAAAGATCAGAACTAAACATGAAAAGCTTTCAAAAATAGGAGGACTTCCTCCATTGGGGTTTAAAGATGAACCGAGAGCTTGAATCCCCAATGGTGCGCGCAGATACAGGTCGACCTAGGCTTTTACAAGTCAGTTTCTTCCACTGTAGAGCTGCTGAGTGGTTGCATTGATTTATCTGAGGAGGTCCCCAGCGGAGTCACCATTATGTTATCACTCAGGTTGTACCTAGGCTCCTATTAGGGATACGACCGAGGTAACCACAAACCAATCTTCTGATTGCAGGTTCTAACCCACCTGCAATCGGAGAGGGCTCTCTCCTTTAGATTCAACCTTAGTTGATCTAGATTCAACCTTAGTTGATCTAGATTCAACCTTAGTTGAGGATTTTAGGCTAGCTTTCTGACTTCAAGGGAATGTTGACTGTGATTGGAAGGAAGGTAGGATTCTTGAGTAAAGAGGCACAGTAAGGTGTTATAAGTCTTGAACCATTGGGCATGGAGTCACAGATTGAGGCATGCAAGCGTTTTCTTGGTCACAAGGGGATACGGAGTGGGATAGCCACACAGGATACAATATTCAGTCTGCTGAAAGTACGGAATGAGCATCAGGGATGAAAGGCAAAAGAGAATCATTTCATCATGATGACAAAGAGGAGAAATGGATGAGTGGGATCCCGGAGTAGTTAAGAATTCCAAAGATATGCACTCATATATGAAAGAAACAGGGTAAACCAGAGCATTTAAGAATTCTAGCTCATAACTGTTTCTGAAGAAAACATCGAAAAGTGCAGAAATTGAACTTAAGGTGTAACAAAACAAATCTTAAGCTATTCTTTTTTCCTGCAGCTTAGAAAGGCGAAAAGATGATAAAAACATAAAATAGACAGGGAAGAAGAGCACTTATTGGATCATGCAGAGACACAGGAATTCCGTAATCATTCCTTGGCCAAGAGAAAACAACAAGTTGTTTCGCAATCCATGCTTTCAGCAATCTTTGATTATGAAAATTATGACAGTTACAGTGCGAGTCTTTACTTAGAGAAATTGCTGGAAAGGAAACTGACCAACAACTACTACTACCAACCAACCAACCCTTCACAATATCGCTTCGAGTGGTATTTATAAACAAAATATCAGGAAGACATCATTACAAGTGACCTTGACAGGTCTGCTTAGAACTCTTCAAAAATCTAAATGCTGCTGGAATTAAATGCAAGTAAATATTTTTGGCTGCGCTGGGGGCAGCTGAATCGGAACAGGTGATGAGGTGGCCTTTGGGGACCAGATGCAGTGCTGCTGAAGTTAATGAGCTTCGGGGCTGCAGTTCGGCTTTGGTGTGAATTGAATGTGCAATTATTACGATTTGAGAGCTTCAAGTAATTTCGCTCTCCTTCTGTGAATCTGCTAGAAGATATTCAATTTTTCTCTTGCTTTGGGCTGCCGCTCAAGATATTATCTGATACACTTGGCCGCTACATTGATGGTGTCCGCCGTCGACTGATACTCTTTGACACGCTTGATACATGCTGATTTGATCTAATACACTTTAAACTCTGTGAATGATCTGCTGCTGTCTTCAAACCAGATCCTTTGGCACGTTTGGGCGATTTTCGGGCTTTTTCGGCGCGCAGTGGGCTCGGCAACCAGAAGATTCCCTGAAGATTCCTTGAAATGGCCTATTTCCCGTAGTGATGCCTCTGTTTCTTGATCTGGAGCTCCGAAGTGCGACTTTTCTTCCTGCGCGAAGTTTTTTCGGCTTTTATGGCTGCTGACGTAAGCATGGCGTCGGTTGTACGACGGATGACGTCAGCTGTGGGTCCCTGGTACAGCGCGACGTGGTGAGGTACTGGATAGACTGTGGTGAAGAGACTCCGATGCGATATCGCAATATCGCGTCGGCGGGGAAAGAGGGGGATCATTGAGTTGGGCATTTGGCGCTTGCGACTGCCGATATGCGATATCGCATCGGCGGAGAGGAAAGGCGAACGGATTGGACACTCGGCGTTTGTGATCGTCGATATCGCAATATCGCATCGGTGGGGGACGGATGGGCTATGTTTGGCATGAGTGTGAGATTGCGAGGTTGCGACGTAAAAACAGTTTTGAGGGGAAAAGGTAAGTAAGTGGGTGTGAAGGTCATATAAGGTTTCGGAAGGGGTCCGACTACCTCGGGGGAACTTTATACTTTGGAAGGAGTCCATCGTATTTTGGGAAGTGGTTAGGGGGTCAGGGCTCTTGCTTAGTTTCTGATAAACTGAACAATTCCCGGGAACTGATATGGTTATTTTTCAACCAGGGGAGGGATATTACATAAGGGATTTTTACTTAATATTAATACGGGGATGGGGAAACATAAGGAGCTACATAATAATGTTAGTGGTTAATATGGAGATGATAAGAACGCGCTAAGTTCGGGAGACTTAGGCTGTTACAGCGGGTAGGACCATATTTCGGAGAAGATATGGAACAACTTTGAGTAAAGTAGATCTTTACTCAACCAGAGTGATGAAGATGATGAACTTAAGAGGCGTCAAGCAGATCTTGACCTCTTCTGGGGATGTTAGTTAATGATTGGGGAAAACAGAGAAGGGAAGTTAGTTATACCTCATTTGAGACTTTTTGCTTACAAATCTTTGCTGATTATGTTCTGTATGATATGATACCTGCAAACTTGGATCTGGTCAGAAATTCAACAGCCTCAGAACTACCTACCCAGCCTACTTTCCTAGCATTTTTTCTTCTTTTGCTTGGGGGTGCACTTAGACTTGCAAACCCATCATACATTTTCTTTTGATGCTTTCCTATCTACTTACTACCCTTATTTCTTCCCGAGCCTAGATTAAACTGTTGGACTCTTCTGTTTCTCTACCTATCTAAGAGTCTGCCAAGATTAAACTGTTTGGACAGAGTTACAATCTCTATATTCTAAAACAAGAAATTTAAACCTAGGGAGACCAAGATTAAACTGTTTGGACCTCCCTTTAACTAAAAGTAGCGATACTAGGAAAACTTTACAAAATTTGAAGGCAATTGAATGAACTTGAAGTAGCCTTCTTCATTTGGAGACTGTTTGAGCAAATATGGAGCATTGCAACAAGCAAAGTACAACATATTTGGCCTGTGAAATGCCAATCATGAAACATGAATACTTGCTGCAGCAGGAGCTAACAGTGTGGTCGCACTGTTCTAGGGCAGAAATTCTCTTATGGCTGTGTATCGGCATTCTGAACCCTAATCAAGTATTAATTTATGTGTGTTTTTATTGATAATCACAGTCGATTAGCGTTGAAGTATTAAATCAAGATTAAGCGCTAACCCTTTATTAGGCCAAGTTTTTTTAAGTTCTGTATTAAGAACATGGTAGTATTCAATAAGTGGGAAGTGGTATCTCGTGCACCCTAAAGGTGGTAAACGGTATTCCTAAAATTCATGTGATTAGCCTAAGTGGGTGACACATGGCATGAGGAAACTACTTTTCTCACGCGCTCTCAACCTGATATTGATCATGCAAGAATTTTCCCGAGATTGTGTGACAGTCGTTCGATTGGACAGGTCACATCGACAATGGAGATCGTCCGGGTTAGTTGGTGAGTGAATGACACGATATCCGTTGGATCTGGAGAAGTGAGATCAATGACGTGGATTGAAGCACTTGATAAAAGGAAAAATCAACGAGGGACTGACAATGATTATTAAGATAAGCAAGACTCTCAGGGAAAAATCCGCGTGCAAAATCTGTTTGTGCGCAGCTGATTGGTTACAAAGTTAACCGGTAGTCTAATTCCAGACTACCACCCCATTTTCGTCAATCTCATGTGTCATTTTTGGTATCAGAGCACAGAGATTAAGTTTTGCTATAGTAAACATGCCATCGAGGAGAGAAGGAGGCATAGGTCGGGGGATACCTGTAGCAAATGCAGTTCTGTTGGATGAGATCCAGAATCTACATACAAGGATGGAGGCAATGGAGATTGCTCAAAGGAGAGCACTTGATGAAGGAGATGCTAGTGCTGCAAAGGAATCTTCTAAGGAAGAAGAAGAGGATGAAAGTGAAGCTACCAAATTTCTCAAGATATTGGCCAAAGCAAGTGGAATACCGAAGGTGGAAATACCTTTGTATGATGGGAATATCAATGTATAAGAATTGATGGACTAGATTAGTTCATTAGACAAGTATTTTGACTATGAGGAGGTTGATGATAAAAAGAAGGTAAAATTTTTAGTTACTGATTGAAGGGTCATGCAGCTATCTGGTGGGATGAATTACAAACATCAACAACAAGAAAAAGAAAGCCCAAGATCAAACAATGGGATAAAATGGTGAGTAGATTGAAAGCCAAGTTTATGCCAAAATATTATCAGTTGAATCTTTTTAGATAGTTACAAAATTTGAGGCAAAAAGGAATGAATATCAAATAATATACAAAAGAGTTTTACAAGTTGAGAATTAGAGCAGGACATGCAGAGGATGACGTAAAGAAGGTAGCCAGATACATCAATGGCTTGAGATATGACATACGGGATGAAATCATCTTGGTGAGTATGAAGACAATTGAATATGCCTATCAAGCAGCTTTGAAGGCAGGAGAGAAGATGTTGAGGAAACAAAATCAGAGGAATAGGGGGAAAAGTTCAGCAAGAGGTAGAGGACCTACCAGACAAAGATTTTAGTGCCATCAGAGTGAATCAGGAAGTTCAAGTAGTAGACCACCAGAGAGAGGAGACTTTAATAGAGGAAGATTTGCACCTAGAGGAAGAGGTTGAGGAAGATAAATTCGATGTTATACATGTGGAGAATGGGGACATGGATCATGGGACTATCCTCATAGTAAAGCAACAAATAAGAGAAATGTGAGTGTGGTTGAGCCAAAGGAAGAAAAAACTCAAATTTCAAACAAGGAAGAATCACCTGAAGTAGGAGAATCCTTGTTGTTGAAAAGGGTATTACTTAAAGCAGAGAAAGAAACAGGAGAACCAGCTCAGAGAATGAGTTTATTCAGAACTACAAGCAAATCCAAAGGAAAATGTTGTAAAGTGATAATTGAAAGTGGAAGCACTGATAACCTTGTTTCTATAGAAATGGTGGACAAGATAGGATTAGTGAAAACAATACACCCTACTCCTTACAAAGTATCATGGGTGCAAAAAGGACATCAACTTATTGTGACAGAGCAATGCAAGGTAGAGATACAGATTGGTACTTATAAAGATGTGATATTGTGTGATGTAATGCCAATAGATGTATGCCATGTGTTGTTGGGAAGACCTTGGAAGTTTGATTGAAAAGCTATTCCCGATGGGAGAAGAAATACTTACACTTCGGAGAAGGATGGAAATAAACATACACTGCTGCCATTGAAGGATGAAGTAGGCAAAGAAGCACCTAGAAACAATGTTATGCTGATGAGTGGAAAAGAATTACTATAAGAAGTCAAGAAGGATGAACAGATACATTTTGTTGTCATAAGGAGACCTAAGGTAATTTTAACTTCCACAAACTTAGATGATTTATCTGAAGAAATCAAAACTCTGTTGAATGATTTTGGTGATATTATTGTGGATGAGTTGCCAAATGCATTACCACTAATCAGGATTATTAGTCATCATATTGATCTAATATCTGGAACAAGTTTGCCAAACAAAGCATCATATAGATTAACTCCTCAATAAAATGCAGAAGTTGGAATACAAGTGCAAGAACTGATGGATAAGGGATTAATCAGAGAGAGTCTTAGCCCATGTGCTGTACCAACAATACTCGGTCCAAAGAAAGGTGGTGAATGGTGTATGTGTACTGATTCTAGAGCCATAAAAAAGATTACTATCAGGTATAGATTTCCTTTACCATGCATGGATGATTTGATGGATTGTTTAAGTGGGTAAAAGTATTTTACTAAAATAGATTTGAAGAGTGGATATCATCAAATAAGGATTAGAGAAGGAGATGAATGGAATACTGCATTTAAAACAAATAGTGGGTTGTATGAGTGGTTAGTGATTCCTTTTGGACTCGCTAATGCACCCAGCGCATTCATGAGATTGATGAATGAAGTCTTGAAGGAATATGCTGGAAATTTTGTCATTGTTTATCTTGATGATATTCTAGTTTTTAGTAGAAGAAAAGAAGAACATCTGAAGCATCTTAAGTTGGTTTTAAGAACTTTGCAAAAAGAGAAACTGTTGATAAATATGGAGAAATATAGTTTCATGAAAGAAGAATTAGTCTATTTGGGATTTGTAGTTTCTAAAGAAGGTTTGAAAATGGATCTAGGGAAAGTCCAAGCAATTTGGAACTCGCCTATTCCAAGAAACATATTTGAGGTAAGAATCTTTCATGGCCTTGCAAGTTTTTATAGAAAATTTATCAACAATTTTAGTCAGATTTGTGCACCAATTATTGAAACAATCAAAGAGACTAATTAGCCATTCAAGTGGATAGAAGCAGCAGACAAAAATTTTAAGTTTCCGAAGAAGAAAATTACAAAGAAACCAGTTTTAGCTTTACCTGATTTTGGAAAAGTTTTTCAAGTTGAAACTGATGCTAGTGGAGTTGCAATTGGAGCAGTTTTGAGTCAGGAACAGATACCAATAGCCTAATTTAGTGAGAAAATAAATGAAGCTAAGAAGAAGTATTCTTCTTATGATAAAGAATTTTATGCTATTGTACAAGCTTCAAAAAAATGGAGACATTATTTGCTACCAAAAGAGTTTGTATTGTATTATGACAATCATGCATTACAGTTCATAAACAACTAGCCAAAATTGAACCAGAAGCATGCCAAGTGGGTAGTTTTTTTACAGAGCTTTAATTTTGTGATAAAATATACAAGTGGTAAATTGAACAAGGTTGTTGATGCTCTAATCAGGGTAAATTTCGTTATGCAAGAATTAAAAGTTGTTGTAGTAGGATTTGAAGAAATGGTTGATATGTACAAAGAGGATGCAAAATTCAGAGATATTTATGCAGTTGTAAAAAAATCCAGTAGTTCATAATAGAAGACAGTGGTTGGATTTTCTTATCCAAGGAGGTTTACTGTTTTAATGTAACAAACTATGTATTCCCAAATGTTCTATAAGGGAAAACATAATCAAGGAGAAACACAGTGGAGGGTTATTTGGACACTTTAGACAAGACAAAACCTTTGCTCAGGTAAATTATTTTTACTACTGGCAAAAGATGCAAAATGATGTTAAGAAATTTGTTGAGAAGTGCAGGATATGTTAGAATGATAAGGGGAGAAGCCAAAATACAGGATTGTACCAGCCATTGCCAATACCAGACCAACCATTGGATGCAATTAGTACGTATTTTGTTTGGGGGTTACCTAGAACTCAAAGAGGGAATGATTCCATTTATGTTGTGGTAGATATATTTTCTAAAATGGCACATTTCATTGCATGTAAAAATACTAGTGATGAAAAACATATTGGTAATTTGTTTTTTTCAGAAGTTGTAAGGTTACATGGATTTCCTGTAAGTATTTTGTTTGATAGGGATACAAAGTTTGTTGGGCATTTTTTGGAGAACTCTTTGGAAGAAACTAGATGCTAACCTTAGTTTCATTTCAGCATACCATCCTCAAACAGATGGGCAGAACGAAGTGGTAAACAAAAGCTTGGGAAACATATTGAGAAGTTTAGTGTATCAAAATCCTAAGCAGTGGGATTTAGCACTTGCTCAAGATGAGTTTTCTTATAATGACACTCCAAACTAAAGTACCGGAATGAGTCCATTTCAGATTATTTTTGGAATGAATCCAAGAGGTGTGTATGAGCTTATAAATTTGAGTACACAGGAGACAAGAATTGCAAAAGCTGAAGAGTTTGTAGAGTAGATGTAGATATTAGAGGAAGATGTCAAAGACAAATTGTAGGAAAGCAGTGGAAAATACAAACAGAGAGTTGATATGAAAAGAAGGGAAAAAGAATTCCAAGTGGGGGATCTAGTGATGGTATACTTGAGAAAATAAATATTTCCTATTGGGACTTATAATAAACTAAAGATGAAAAAGATAGTGTTACCGGGAATAGTGTCCACTTGGATGCTGCTATTCCCACTAAGATGGGTGGCTATCTTAGATACAAACAAGTAAAGTCTACTTTCGTTTTCTTTTATGAAAATAGACAAGAGGAGAACCAAGAAGACCAACCTTAATCTTGCGCTTGATTTCCTCTCCTTCTTGATAGAGCTTCGCCGCTTCTTCTTCGTCTGCCCAGCTTCAAAGAGAACCCGTGGAATCATAGCAACATACTACTATCAAAGAAACAAAGATCTATATTCATAAATAACACAGGACCAGATGTGTGTTAACCATACAAATGCATATATAGACAAGTACACAAGAATATGGAAGAAAACTAGAATAGCTTTATTAAGATGAAAAGTAGCAAGAGGATTACACCCATATGTTCCGACCCAGCATCATCCTCGAGCTAGAAAGCCCTTCTTCACCTCAAGCAAAGCTTAGATCACCCAAAACTATGAATATACACCAGAAAACCAACAACACTTCTCTATAAGATACAAAATTTCATCCTCTGGATCTCTGTGATGAGGGATCCATATATAGATGATTATAGGGAGGTGAGTCATCTTCTGGGGTCTTGATTAGTGTCTTCTCTCTGATAGTTCCTCCTTCCACTTGGAGAATGATGATCTCTTACTCATCCTTGGTCAAAAATAGAGAGGCAAGTGTCAGAGGGAAAGCTTCTGGAAGATTCCATGGTCTTCCACCTCGCATTTTGTCCCTGCCATTTGTCCATTCCCGACCATCGCACCCTACAGAGGAGAAATTCAATATGCATCGCACCTTGTACATTGGGAAGGTGATATGCATCGCACCCTCTGCACTGGGCTTTCAGTATGGTCCAGTTTTGACCATTTATGAGCAGTTTTCAGTGGGGAACTTCTGGGAGATGATGTAATCAGTTGACCTTGTTCCTTTAGGCAGTGAAGCGACATTTTTAGGGACTTAAGAGCCCATTAGTTTATGGGAATTTGTGATTGGGTTTGAAGTGCCCAAAAATGTCTATAACAATTCCCCCTAAAGCATGAGGTCGTTAATATTTTTTGATGTTGGGTGAAATGCTTTACTATGAGGATCTGAAGTTTTTCTGAGCTGGGAGGCGACTTGTAATAAGATACAATACTATACATTATTTGACAACATTTTTTTATGATCTAGCTGAGGCGGGCATTCCCATGCTCAGCTTTATAAACTCATTTTCATGTACATAGGGCAGATGATCATCTGTGTGACAGACTGATGATATGGACACATCATCCTTTGATTTGGATGATCATTAGTTTGGCAATGATGTACACTGGATGTTTTTATATTCCTGAATATATCGCAGCCTTGATGGATGAAACTAGATCCGGGGTCTTCAAAACTTGGCCAATCTTCACTCGGAGTACAAGTCGATCCATGTGAAAAATGTTTCGGAGTCGAACATGGAAAGACATCACCTGATTACCAGCCAATGATGTAAGCCGTTAACAGGCACGAGAGGAATCACCAATAATGACAATGACCCTCAAGGTACTGCAGTACAATTTACGTGGTGTGAAAAGGGACTTGGCGTCGAACACCACGCAAAATCTCTCAATCGAAGGCCATTAATGTAAACCTGTCGCCGAAAGTGAGCAACTTGCCATTAAGGCATGCAAGCTTCAAAGTACTCAAAGGGTTGTTCCTAAGTCAACTTCTTGGATAATGAGTTGATTTCGACAAGAAGCGACCCGTCACAGGAGGACCTTAATGAATCCCACATCAACGACACGGAATGAAGCAAATTATTTTTGAGGTGAAAACAAACTGACGATATAGGGTTCAGGGTGGCGGTCATGAAGGAATGAAGCATGAATGTATTGCAATGGGTGAGACACAAGTGAATTGTCTGAATGACTTCTCTTGAACATATCAGCAACACTGACGATGGATTGGTAGCGTTAACCCCAAAGATGGATGGTGTGATGGACCAATGGTGAAGACCAGTGAACGGAACAACCCAACCCGGCATGGATGCGGAAGGAAAGTGTCATGTTCAAGAGCAACTTGCTACCAATAAAGTTTCTTCAAGTTTTCTTCCCAATTTTCCCTAGTCATTGCTGACCATTACCTCTTTAATTTTTTCAAGCTTGAGGAGGATAACATATTCTTGTTCTATAATCCACCCTTCAGGCGAACCTGTCGCTATATTTTAGCAAGCCTAGCGACAATGAAACTCGTTCTTGTCCATTTGGATGAGTTTGTCGCTATTCAGTTTTAATGAGTTTAATGACAAAGATAAATCGGTCCCTTTCAATTTTAGAGAGTTTGAAAGAAAAGGAAAGGAGACTTCAACGATTCTTTTTCGTCATATAGTCCCTTAAGTCTGAAAAAGTGTAAAATAATACAAAAGGGATGAATTTTTGATAGTTTTAACGAGCCGAACAAGACAAGTGCTTGATATTTTTGTGTAATAATCCCTCAGGTCCAAAAAGATTAAAATCTAGAGGAGGGATAGCACTTCCGATGACTTCTATTCGCTCGATAATCTTTTCATATTTTACGAGTTAGTTGAAAAGAGCTTAAAGAAGGCTCGTTTTCGAGGAACGAGTGATGGTTTCGGGTAGCATCTTATTCCAGGTAAGATTTGGAATTTTCTAATCACGGCAGTGTCATAAGGATGGCTAATAGAATCACTCTTCGCAAATGTTCCTCGAAGGGGTAAACAATCATATGGGGGTGAATGATCGGCTAAAAACAGAGTGGAGGTGATGATGAGAACACGACCAAGGCTCAAAAGCTGGCGATAAGGCATTCACAATGGTTATTTACCGGTTCATTTTTTAATGAGCTTAAACGCTGGGGGAAACATTTGCTCAAGACTTATGTTTATTTTTTAACGAGCTTGAACTATGCGCTAAAACTGCTCGTGGAGGGTTTATCTTTTAACGAGCTTGAACCCTGTGGTAACATTGCTTGCCAGTCGTATGATAAGAATGTCTCATTCGAGATGCTATTTTGAAGGGGCTTACATCTCTCAAGCTTTGCCTCGGATCCTTTCTTTATGCAAGCTAGGAAACGACTAGCCTTACGGGTTTAAAGGGTTAGAGGTCCTACAAATTTAAAAAATAAATAGCCGCTCTTCACTTGCATGTGGAAAGGTTTGCATGCCCCCAGGTATAGTGAAAAATTTCCAGGTTACCAAGAAATTTCCATTTGCGTAGCAGAGAGAAAGCTCCCTTGGCGATGCCTACCGAAATAGACAAAGGGGAGTGACGTAGAGATACTCCACTCACATAACTTTAACGAAGGTATCTTATTCTAGCCTGATCCCATTTTCCTGTAAGGATGGGTTTGTTAGACTAGTCATATATCCCTCGCAGAAACCAACTCTATACCCAAGGTTTCCCTACCGAAATAGACCAGGGTGCATGCTCCCTGGGTTTCAGTAACATCTTCCTGAATCACTCGCTCTCATCAGGTGGACGAACTAGAGATTGATGAGACATTCATTATGTGAAAAGACCATTTATGGATGGCATTTGACTATTTGCGATGTGTGAACCAGGGAATGACATTTGGTCCATGAGCTTGACCATCCTTCCTTCGTGCAGAAAACACATTACTCTAAAGAGTGAGGAGACGATGGCTCCCATGCAATAAATATAGTCGCGTCCAAGGAGTAGATTATAATCCAAGGGTCCTTGAACTACCATCACGTTCATGTGAACATGTTTCCTTCTCAAAGTAATGGGCACATTTGGAAGGATCCCTAAAGGTCGACTGGTTCCTTTGTCGAAGCCTGTCAGATTTCTCATTTCAGGCAAAAGCGATGGCGAACCAGCACTTTCCAAGCAGTTGAGGAAATGATACTCATAGAAGCCCCTTCATCGACGATGGTACTAGCCATGACCATTCTATAAGCTTGTACAATGATTCTGAATGATACACTAGCTGGTAAATGGGGTCTGCCTAGTAGATTCCAGTCGAAGGAAATGACTAAGTTGCTTGGTGGTGGGACCAAATAGACGGCCGGATATGACTCTGATGAACTTCCTTCCTGCGATAAAGGAACGGGAGGATTGCCCCCAAGCTCATCGGAGCCTGTGTTGATGAAAAGAATTTGAACGATGTCATTCTCTTTCTCTTCAGTGACGGTATCATTCGAAGATGAGCACTCTGAAGGCAAGACCGGGTCAACTGCCATCTCGACCTTTTGACTTTCGTCTGGTATGGATTCAGAGGGTTCATTTTCAATGATAGACACTTCGGTTGACCACAATGACAGGCCAGCCGGATTTTCAACCGGTGGAGGACTTGGCAAGGGTATTTTATATCCAGGAGGGAGTCGTAGCAGTGAAATCGGACGATCATCCAAAACTCTTTTAGCCTCGTCAAGGAAGGGACAACGGTGGACGGCGTGATTGCCTTCACACAACTTACAAGGAAATTTGGGATTCCTTTTATGTCCATGTGCTTCACTTTCACTAGTTGATGGTGTGCATTCAACATGATCGTCAGAGGTTGATGCCACCGGATTGTGCAAACGAGGAGACCAATCCCTTAAGATCTGAGGAATGCAGGGAAAATATCGGTGATATTGGTCTCCATTACAAATGACACAAGGAGATTTAGGTTTTGACAGTGCGGTGTGAGGATTTTTGCTAGATGATGCTTGGTTGCCTCCTTTCGATTTTGGTTCCTTTTTATTCTTTTCCTTTTTCTCTTTTCGCTTCTTCTTCTTCTCAGTTACTTGATTTTTAGCTTTATTGGATTTATCAAGTGAAGAGGAAGGAGGAGAGGGAGAATCAGATGAAGTAGAAGGTTGGGAGGCAACTCTAGTGTCATCTAGTTGCTGATTTGACTGTTCAGGAATTATGGGATTCTGAACGACAGAGGTAGAGAAGAGCCAGACAGGAAAACCAATTGTCAACCCTGGAAGTGACAAAGTGGCCATATGGGGTGTACCAACATCTCCCCAAGAGGAGAAGGGACTAGGATTTCCTCCAAGGGGAAATCCTTGGTTGGTAGACTCCATTTTCTCAACCTAAAGACCAACAGGGGGAATTTGTGATGTTATTCCGATTTAAAATAATTTTTTAGATGCTTTGATACAACTTGTTTTTTCAATTTTAAAGAGTCGAGAAAAAACAAAAGATGACTCTAGTCGCCTTTGATTTTTATTGAGC
>APFE031123671.1:8185-69720 GCA_000404065.3 Pinus taeda | reverse complement strand
ACAAGAATATGGAGGAAAACTTGAATAACTTTATTAAGATGAAAAGTAGCAAGAGGATTACAACCATATGTTCTAACCCAGCATCATCCTCCAGCTAGAAAGCCCTTATTCACCTCAAGCAAAGCTTAGATCACCCAACACTATGAATATACACCAGAAAACCAACAACACTTCTCTATAAGATACAAAACTCCAACCTCTGGATCTCTGTGATGAGGGATCGATATATAGATTATTATAGGGAGGTGAGTCATCCTCTGGGGTCTTGATTAGTGTCTTCTCTCTAATAGTTCCTGCTTCCACTTGGAGAATGATGATCTCTTACTCATCCCTGGTCGAAAATAGAGAGGCAAGTTTTAGAGGGGAAGCTTCTGGAAGATTCCATGGTCTTCCACCTCACATTTTGTCCCTGCCATTTGTCCATTCCCGACCATCGCACCCTATAGAGGAGCAATTCAATATGCATCACACCTTGTACACTGGGAAGGTGATATGCATTGCACCCTCTGCACTGGGCTTTCAGTATGGTCTAGTTTTGACCATTTATGAGCAGTTTTCAGTGGAGAACTTCTGGGAGATGATGTAATCAGCTGACCTTATTCCTTTAGGCAGTGAAGCAACACTTTTAGGGACTTAGGAGCCCTCAGTTTATGGAAATTTATGATTGGGGTTGAAGTGCCCAAAAATGTCTATAACAGATAAGGCCATGAAGAAATGTGAGGAAGTTTTCAACTAATGCTTATGAAATTGAATTTCCACAAGGAATTGGAATATCACCTATCTTCAATGTTGCATATTTGTATCCATACAACGAGACAAAGTGAGAGCTACAGAAGGAACTTACAGAAGATGAAGTTCAAACTTTAAACTGGGAAGAACAAATGCCAAAGATAGTCAAGAAAGAGGTGGAAGCTGTTTTGGAGAAAAGAGTATCGAAAAGAACTATAGGGCATGTTTATTTTCAGTATCTAGTCAAATGGAAGGGACAACCAGTGGAGGATGCTAGTTGGATAACAACAACAGAATTACAAAAGTATGGAGTAAACCCTGAAAGTTTGATGAAGAATTATTTTCTTCCCCGGGAGTCTGATGTAGGAGCATCCAGACTTAGCCAACAATGTGATTGTATGTTCACATGTTATGTCTAACAAGAGATGAATTTCATTGACTTGAGTGGTCAAAATTAGTTTTAGTAAAGAGGGTTGGATCTCTCGAAAGTTATCTTTACTTCATTATTGTAATAATTATAATATTGTATTATTTTTAGACTAAGAGATAAGTTATTAGTATAGGTGTGTATCAGAGCTTTAGAATAGGGATTTAATGGTTGAGTTGATAAAAATAGAGATTGAGTTGTCAATGCAGTTAGGATAGGATTTGATTCATAAAAGAGAAAAATAATGTAATGACAGGGGGGAGATGATCGAGAAGAGAGGGAATAAGCGAGAGTTCGAGTGATAGAGATAGGGTTTGAGATTGAATAGAGGTTAGACAAATTGTTGTAACTGAGTCAAGAGGGCCAAGACTCTATAATTTCCATTTTGATGAATAATTAATTGAAGTGTGGTGTGGACGCACTGTTTTGGGGCAGAAATTCTCTTATGGATGTGTATCAGCGTTTTGGACCCTAATCGGGTATTAATTTCTATTTATGTATTTTTATTGATAATCACAGTTGATTAGCGTTGAAGGATTGAATCAAGATTAAGTGCTAACCCATTATTAAGCCAAGTTTCTTTAAGTTTCGTATTAAGCACGTGGTAGTATTTGATAAGTGGGAAGTGGTATCTCATGCACCCTAAAGGTGGTAAAAAGTATTCCTAAGATTCACAGGATTAACCTAAGTGAGTGACACCTAGCACAAGAAAACTACTTTTCTCACGCGCTCTCGACTTGATATCGATCATGCAGGAATCTGTGTGAGATTGCATGACAACCATTTGATTGGATGGGTCACATTGACGGTGGAGATCATCTAGGTTAGTTGGTGAGTGGATGATGTGATATCTGTTGGATCTGGAGAAGTGAGATCAACGCCATGTATTGATAAAACGAAAAGTCAACGAGGGACCGAAAGTGATTGGTCAAATAAGCAGGATCGTCAGGGAAAAATCTATGTACAAAACCTATTTGTGCGTAGCTTATTGGTTACAAAGTTAACCGGTAGTCTAATTCCAGACTACCACCCCATTTTCGTCAACGTCCTACATCAAATGGAATGACTTTTTACATGCATAAATGAGTTTGCATTTGTATTTTTGGCATTATGGTTAATTCAATGAATTATATTTTTGAATAGGCTTGCATGGTCATGATTGTATGCAATAACACATTCATAACAAGATACTAAGAATTTTGGTATCTGAATTATTATGAACTGGGATGAATTAAACTTAATTAGATGGTTTGGAATATCATAAAAGTGACATCATAGCTTAGATTTTAAGTTGATGGAAGGAATTTTGAAGTGCCCCACTACCCCAAAGTGGCACACAATTTTTTTGTGATCCAGTAAGTGGTATCAGAGCCACGGTTACAACATTGAGGCTATATGGATGAGGAACCATCTTGCAAAGGAAGAAATTGTAGGTTGAACATCACATGTTTGATAAAATTTCCGTGTAGAAAATTGTGTAATAGTTATAATTAAGAAATTTATGGGTCCAGAGTTTCCCAAATAGTGGGATATAAAATTCATATGACAATATGGAAGCATGAATTTTATAATTCATGGTTATAGAATTCGTCTTGTTCAACCGATTTGAGAAAAAATGGTGAAGTTGAGGAAAATAAATTCATGAATAATAATGGATTGAAAATTCATAGGGTCGAATTCAACAAGGTAAGGATGGATGACAAAGTGTATGAGTTTCAAAGGCCTATCCAGGAAAATCCATGTTAGTCATTGTTAAAGGCAATATTGTTGCACTTAGTAAATAAGCCTGCAAACTGGATCAATCCACATTCATGAACATGTTGTCATCATCCCTACACAAAACCCTAAGCATGAACTTTCCAAATAATTGAGTTTCTTGGTTTTGTTACTAAAAATCAATGCTTTTTAAGCCCCATCGTTGGATATTTGTGTTCAGCACTGGTTTCACCCTTCTGCACTAGCGTTGATCAACACTAGTTGCTCCTTGCTGGGGGTGTGCTGATTCTAAAAATTTGGGAAAATTAAAAATATTTCCAAAGCTTCCTCTTCTAGAAGCTTCTAGGGGTTGCTTTAACCATTTACCTTGGATAATAAGCTCAAGTCCTGTTTGATCCTACCTTGGAGACTTCACTTCTTATCCATTGAGCTCATCCTCCCATCATAAGTGGATCTCAAGCTCATTATGGTAGATCCTAAACTACCATCACTCTCCTTTAAATTTACTTCCATCTACAACATCATGGTTGGATTTTGGTGATTGATCATGCCCTCATGCTGCTACCTTAAATCTAGTAGAGTCGTAATCTTCATGCATTAAGGTGACATTGAGGTGTGCTTTGTGACAAGGAAGGACAAGTCAACTTGGGGAGATATTTACAAGATCAGATACTATTCTTGGTTATAAACTCTCTCCTATTTCTATTAATACAAAGAGTATCATATTTTCATATAGATGTTGTATACATTTACATTCACGTATTTCAATGCCTCTTTGATTCATTGAATAGAGTAATTTAATTATGTTACGTAGATGTTGTGGATCCTTGGCTTGTTTTGATTGTATGTGCAGGTTCTAATTATAGCATCTGGAGCTACGATTGGAGCTAACAAGTTTGGAGGAAATTAAATCTTGCGAAGGATTCCAAGTAAGTCTCTTTCCCATTCTTCAATTTCTCTAAGGAAAACTCTATATTCTTTGTCTTTTATTGTTCTAGACAAGTCCACTAGGTCTAGGGAAATTACTTTTGTCTGTAATCATAAATTGTGCATAAACAATTGTTGATTTCGTAGCGGAATAATTTTTTCCTTTAGTTATTTCCTTGACCTTAGCACTTGTTCACCTCTTAAACTGATATTGATTGATTCATTCAGACCTTGACTGATCCTAGGAAAATCATTATTTGAACTTGATTTGATTTTTTGTGTTGTATTTTGGCCTAATCTTCCTTAGCACATCCCCTGGTCTGGGGATAGAGCACTCCAATGCACCCTCTCCTTCTTTGTACCTATGCTGCAGAGCACTAGTTCCTGTCTAGTTCTTGTGTTGATCCATGTAAGATGAAAATAATTTCTTTTATTGCCTTTCTCTTTGATTTTCTTTGGTCCAACTTGTTTTCCTCATGTCTCTTAGTGTGTCCTTGTCTCTTTGAAGCCAATGCAATACTTGATTTTGTGTCAAATTGAGTGAATTTCCTTTGGTCATTATTCAGAGGTTTTCTTCAGTTTCTCAATATCTTTTTAGTGTCTTTGCTTTCTTTTTTTGCAAAACATTTCCCCCCTTAGTCGTTGAGAGGCAGGGTGGGGTGAGGGGGCTAAATTGTGTATGAGTGCTAATAACCTCTAAATGTCATCACCTTTTTTTATAATATTTAATTTCATTCTTTCTATATTCTTGTTAGTTTAGGTTTGTATGCATCAATTGATTGTTGAATTTGAAAAGTAACTTTTACATTATAATCAAAGTCAATGTGGTTCCTTTTCGTGAGCAATCAAGTTGCATTCATATGCTTCTTTGAATTTGAAACATTAAAAGAAAAGAAAAGAAAAATAATTATTTGCATTACACATAGGGCTTTGATTTTGATTGGAATAGTGAATTTGAGGAGATCGATTATTGCATCACTTGTTTATTGGATTGTTGATTGATTTATTCTTCCCCTACTTAGTTTGGCCTTTCATTGTTAAAAGGAAAATGAAAAGAGTTATTTTTTTCATATTAGTTTCATTATAGATTTGTTCCGATGACATCAAGTTTTGAGCCTTAAAATTGAAACATAATTCAAGATAAACTCTAAAATTCACTCAAGTAACCTAAGGAGCATTTGAAAATTAACAAAAACATCTAGAGGTATAGGCTAGAGACGTGTTCCAGAGTCTTTAAACATAGGAGTTGTTGTTTTCTTCCAGCATTGCATTCCAGGGGTGATATCACGTTCCACATACGTAAGTGTATCAAATCATTCTCCACGTACCTTTAGGTATATCAGATGGCGCTCCACATGATAAGTATATGGGAACACTCTCATCAAATGGTTACACATTAGACACACTACTACAGAATGCACTTCCACCTAACTCCCGGTATATTTTGGAAGTCCACGATAGGTTGTTATCCTACCATAGGTAATCGACTCGATTGCCTTGTACATTATGATACATTGAACACAACATTTGAGGAGATTATCTATCCGTACATAAATCTTTGGTTCACCAAGGTGGTATATTGCAGTTCACAATGACTTGGTAATCCTTATCTGCCTAGTTACCCCTTTGTTTTATTTTGTGTCTTTAATTTCTAAAATCAATTAATTAACCATGGAACAACATCCTCCCCATGGAACAAATCCTTAGTGGATATTAGGTTGAGACTAATGGAAATAGTTTATGAGCCTACCAGTTAAGGAAAACCCTCTAACAAGAATCCTAGTCCTTTTCCTCCTTTCGGAAATATTGGTGCTCCCTATATGGAAACATTATCCCTTTTGGATTTACCATTGGTTTACCAATTTGGTTATTTTCGATCTCTTTGGTTCCAAATGTCCAAACTTCTTCTCAACCAAGTTCTCCTCCACCTAAACAACATCAACCTCAAGTTGATCCTAAACTTGACCTTTGCCTTATTCGCCTATTGTTTCTTCATCCCTTTCTTCCTCCTTGCTTGGTGAAAGTCTTGATTCTAGTAACTAGGAGGCTAAGAAGAAGAAGAAAAGGACAAAGAAGAAGCAAAATAAGTAGGGAGGAAACCAAGAAATCATTGCTACCAATGAAACTGGTATGGAGGAACCTTCTAATAAACCCCACAAAGTTAAATTCAATTGAAATTTATGTAAGGGTGATCACCTTCTTAGAGATTGTGCTAGTATTTCCAAGGTATCATAAGTGTGGTCCATAGGCTTACATCATCCTTTGATTTCAACTTCTAAAGATCATGCTGATGCAATCCATTGACTAGTGATCATAAGGTTCACAGAAATAAGGGTAAAGTTAAGTTTCCTTGTAAGTTATGTTAAGGGAATAATCCAAATCACATTTTCCCTTATATGGATGAAGCATCCAAAGTGTTAGAAAATATTACTGTTTCTCAACTGTAACTTCCAACTGGATGTCGAAATATTTCCCCTAATCCTCCATTAGTTGATGAAGTGACTAATCATAATTTGTCTCTAGTCAATCCCACTCTCTTTGGACATGAATCCCATGAGTCCGTTCCCAACCAACCATTGGTAGGGAACATGATTGATTGGATTCCACCATATGTTGATCATACGTTTCTCATAGAGAGTGAATCTCATACCACTTAGGTTCTTCTCATTTCTTCATGTTCCAATGAATTGGGGGGTAATCATCTAGTTCTAATGACACAGGGGGACCATCCTCCCATTCCCATGATGCAAGGTGGACATTCTACGATTCCCATAGTACAGGGGAGAATTTTTCCCATTCCCATAACGCAAGGGGGTGGTTATCCCATTCCCACGACATCCCCTCCAAGTAGTATGGTCACTTCCTTTGATTGGATTCGACTGGCAGGATATCATATTCCTCCTTACGTGCCCTTCCAGATCATAGTATAGGCTTATAATATGATCGTACCTGGAATATTCATAGACGAAGGAGCATCTATTAGTATTTTGTCCTCAACTACTTGGAAATATTTCGGTTCTTCGTAGCTTTATCTGGTTGCCAAGAATATCTTGGCTTTTAACAAAGGAACCAATCAATCGTTAGGGATCCTTCCTTAGTTTCCTATTACTTTGGGAGGAAATATTATCTGTATCAATGAGATGGTAGTCCAAGGCCCTTTTTATTTTAATTTACTCCTTGGGTGTGACTATGTTTATGACATGGGAGCTCTTGTCTCTTCACTATTTCGTGTGATGTGTTTCACACATGATGGAAGAATCATGACCATTGACCAAATTTTATTCATTGGTCCCAATTTGACTCCAAATCAATAAACTTCCCTAAATTGTACTTATATGCAAGTGGTATCTCCCCACACCGTAGATTAATTATGTGGCAATATGTTCCATGCCCACGTCTATTGATGATATAGTAGGTGATGTAGTGCATCATTTACTAGGGGCATTGGAGTTTGATTTGTCCATTGGATCCTTTGATCCCTTCCAGAGAATTGTTCTCCCATCTGATGAGAACCTCTTGGAAGCCATGGCCTTCTACAGCTCATGATCAAGGTTTTCAGAGTATAGTTTCTTGTCTTGTGTCAAGCTCCTTAAAAAATGAAACAAGGTTTTGGGAGCAGAGTTACTTTTCTTGTGTAAAGCTCCTTAAAAAATGAAACAAGGCTCTCGAAGTAGAGTCCCTTGTCTTGTGTCAAGCTCATTGAAAAATGAAACAAGGTCCCAGAGAAGAGTTCCTTTTCTTGTGTCAAGCTCGTTAAAAAATGAAACAAAGTTTATGAGCATAGTTCTTTTCTTATGTCAATCTCGTTAAAAAATGTAATAGATCCCTTTCCAATTCAAGTATTTGGTTAGATCTCGTAAATTCTCAGTCGAGTCTTTCACTTGATCTCATAAATGAACCTTCATTCCATACAGATGTTAGTAACTAATAAACTACTTAGGTGCATGAAATGAAGCTTGGGGCCATGTGCCTAGAATTAATTCATTATGTTGGGGGCATGCAAACTTATTTCAAGCAAAGTTTTTCTCTATTTCAAGCTTGTGTAAAAATCAAACCACTCTCAAGCATATTTTTTCCATGTTTTAAGCTTGTATAAAAATGAAAACAATCTCAAGCATAGTTTCCCATGTTTCAAGATTGTGTAAAATTGAAATCATTCTCATCCTATCCTTTGTAATTGCTATTTTTATCAACCTATTTCTTCCAAATGAGCCTTGTTTTTCTCATTCCATTGTCACCATCGGCTTGGCCAATCATATGCTTTCACTTGGTCATTTTACCCTTTCCCGAGGAATCGATGTGATGAGTGGTCTTATTAGCCAACCTATTGACCTTTGTGTGTTTTGAGTAGTTCCATCATGAACTAAACTAGTTTCTACCCTTTATATGACTTGTTACTCTAGGAGGAGTCCTATTTCATCTCTTTTTAGACTCCCAAAACATGAAAATATTGTCGAACACTTATCTTTTCAAACTCATTAAAGTAAATGGAAAAACATTTGCTTAGTATAAGTTTAACCCTTTTCCGGATTGAGATGAAATATTTATGAAAAAGGAATAGCTTAGTTGAACATGGCTAAGAGGTTCTCCTGAGTATCACTTTCTGCATTTTCAGACTCAAGAGACTATTTATGAAAATGACCCTTTGGAGTCTTCTTTTTCACCTCTTTTTCAAACTCTCTAAACATGAAAAAGGAGTCGAGTTACACCTCTGCTAGACTCATAAAAGTATCAAACAACATTGGACTTTTCAAACATGATGGGACCAAACCACGCCTTCTCAGGATTCGTTAAAAATACTTAGAAGGATCCATCTGAAGGATGAACTTACATATCAAGCATATGTTACCCTCCTCAAGCTTGTTAAAAAATAAAGAGATACCGATCATAAATGGTTGGGGAAATTGGGAAAATAAGGTAATCGACCTATTAATGGTAGCAAGTCACTCTTGAACATTACACTTTTCCACTTCATCTCTGTGGTTGTTGGGTTGGGAAATATGCTTGTATTTTTGGTTCATCACACCATATCAAAAACTTTGTATTTGGTTTTGGGTCAATGTTGTCCAATTCCATTTCGTGTCATTGATATGTTCAAGATATGCCATTCACTTGGTATTTGCTATGATACTCCTGATGCACACCAGTATTGCAGCAAGGATGCTGCAATTCCTAGGGCTACCAACTCTACTTTATTAACCCGAGGTTCGTACAAACTTGGAGGTGACTGTGCTGTATACAAAAATAGATGTAATGCATCCACTCTTTGTCACTACTGAGCTGGGGCGATAGACCACTAGGGCTTCTCAAACCAGCCTTCTTAATTTAGAAGAAGTTTGATTACCAATTGAGAGAGGATAATTTTACCCTAATTGAGAGAATTGAAATGCTACTTAATGCAGTAATAAAAGACTGAAATAGATGCCTACAAAACACATAACTCATCTAGGTATTTGTTAATATAACTTGCTTTTCAAAAGAATTTTAATTTAACACATGTGAAATCTTAACTAGCCCAAGCATAAAATTTGATCTAAACAAGCACTTAACTGTGTATTCATGAACAAATATAACAACCTTTTTTCTTTTTATATTTTTTGTAAAAATATAAATGCTAATCCTTCTTGGTTGCATGGTAGGTGAGATAGGTGTATAGGGAGGTGAGTGAAATGGTTCAGATGGCTTGGGAGGCAAGCAAGGGTCTACTCCTAGATTTAGTGATTCTTTTTTCACAATTCGGGCTCAAGACAGGCCACTATAGGTTTTCCTACAAGATGTCCTAGTTCACCTACATGATCCCCTATTTTCTTACAGGAATAGGCTGAAAACATAGGGAGTGGGTTGGAAGGTGGTATGGAGCTTAGGGAAGGTGAGGAATGGAAGAAATAAAGCAAGGGAGTGATAGGAACTCACTCAGAACTCAACCCAAAGCTTTATGATGGTTCTATTTGCTCAATAAGCATGGCAAGTTATCCTTATAAAATGATAACTCGAATTGAGAACTTAGTGGCCTTTGGCGATCATGGGTGGATATGGTTTGGATGAGGCTGATGACATAAGGTCTTCTTGCAATGTAGAAACTCCTGCAACATATACATCATTGTTGGCATTTATCCATAAATAATTTCAAAACAAGAAGGGTTTACAAAAATATAAGAAAACATAATTTACATCATTTATTTGGCAAGTTCATGCATGGGAATTCTTGAAAACTATCATGAAAGAAACATGAAATATTATGCAAGACTTAAAATATCAGAAATATCAAATGCAACCTATCTTTTAAAATTGAAAGATGATGACCTAATTAGCAGAAAAACCCTAAATTTCATAAGAAACCAAAATTCTGTCTTTTTGGGCTGAGTGGGAGTTGTTCCTCAAGCCATGGTCCCGGGAAGGGAGGAATGAGGTAAGATCCATCTATTATTAACCCTTTTTGAATATTTCCTTATCTCTATAATCCTACTGTTAAATCTATCCACAAATGGAAGCAAACTAATCAAATCTACCAATACTTGTAATGTAACAACACCAAAACCAATTTAACAAATAACTATGAGATAACCTAAGCATACAAGTACTATAAGAGGAACCTATGCTGCTAGGGTTGGGCCCTAACCCAAGAGCTTCAGCCCTCTGAGTCAATTCAGTGCTGGATCAAGGGAATGTTGCTCATTTTCATTAACATATCAAAAAATACATAATAGTGTTTGGTCACAATCCTTCAACTCGAAAAATTCTTAGCTATCTTGTACGAAAAATCCGAATCCTAATGAGGCTCTAGGCCTCTTTATTTATACAACTAAAGTTGTCAACGAATTCCTTAAATCTAGGGAGGCTTGGCTCCCAAACTTGAGATTATCTCATTCTTAACTATCACTGGATTGGCTACCAATGATCCTCATGACTCGGCTGCCTGCAACTCCAAGCTGGTGTGATTTGATTGAGGGATCTTCGAGTGAGTGAGGAGTTAATGAGGGAGATCCTATCTCCTATAATCTCTCCTTCTTGTCTCATTCGAGTTCTTGCACCCTAATTAGCCACATTTTTCTCCCAAAACTTGCAATCAATGCACACTAGGCCACTAGACATGACATCTTTTTACTCATCTCATTGAGCAAAATATAATTAAAACATGTAAATAATTATGAGAAGAGTTTATTTTAGTAAGCTTGGAGGTGTATTAAGGTCCATATATTTTACCCAATGATGAGCCTCATCATCATCCCCTACTGAAAGTGTTGCTCATCCTCTAAGCAACTTAGTCTATGTCCATGTCCTTCATTGCCATGGTGGCTTCCCTAACATCCCATGCTTCTGCTGTAGTCTAGTCTCTTCCTCCTGTGAATAAAACCCTGCATTCTTCTCTATCTCCTCCCATTGCTTTCTTTCTTCTTCTTCTTTTCTTCCTTCCAACATTCCTAAAAGAAATGGTGGACTGAGCTTCAAGCCAATCCAATTAACTTTGAGTCTTTGTAATGCTTGCTTATACTTTGGGGTTCTATTTAATGCCTCCCTCATTCTGTCAGGAGAATGATATTCTCTGATTTTTAGGCTGTAAGGTAAGGTGTTCCATCTCCTTTGGCAGGCTTGCGGCTGTCATCTCTTAATAATCTTAGCATGTCCTCTGATTTCCTGTTCTTGTGAAACAAGGCATCTTGGTGAAAGTTTGGGATCATTTGCAATGAGGTTGAGTGTTGATGACAACCATTAGGTTAGACTGTTCTTATCTAATGATAAGGGGGTCTGCTTCTTCTTTTGCCAATACCTTTTTAATTTCTATAGCTCTTGCCTCCTCATGATTCATCCAAGATTCCAAGGCCATTAATTTCAATTCCCCTAGATTTGGATTTGGGTCCCACACGTTTAAATCTGTCAAAGCTAAATTGCGTAGGTAGAACTCAGATAACTTTGTTCTATCCTCCAAGGTGCTTTGATAATAGAGGGAAATGAATTGTCTGTAGCCTTGTAAAGGCATAATTCCTCTTTGTGCTAGGGTCTTTATCTAGAATTGTATCCATTGTTCCTTGAGGTATAAGGCATATGACTTCACTGGCATCTTGCACTAGATTTCCTCGATGTATAAACTGGCCATAATTGCCAATTGGCTTTCCCTTCTTGTAGCTTCTTCCTTAGCTATGTGTTCTCAGCCTCTAACTGAGATTTCTTTATTGGTTCTCTGTCTCTTATGCTGATTGGTTCTCTTCCCATTTCCTACAATTTCTCCTCCATGTGGCCTACATCCTCTACCCCTTTTGATTTAGCAATTTGCATCCACCTGTGTGTCCTTTCACTCTCTTTTTCAAGTTCGAAGAATAGAGGAATGAAAAAATTCTTTGGTATCACCCTACCTCCTTCAATAAACCTGTAGTAGGAGTTGAGGTTTGGCTGTGGGCTAGGCTCCTTTAGTTCTTAACCTTCTTTCTCTGTTTCTTCTTGAGAAATCCCTTCCTGGTCTCTTTTCTATGTTTCCTGTAGGTTTGACAGAGTTTCCTATAGGATTGTCTCTGCTTCCTGCAGGTCTTGATTGTGTCTCCTGTAGGAGACTGTTTCCTTTTGATGAGGCTGACCTTGTGAAAAGCCTCCTAACATATGTGATTGTAGACTTGGGAGAAGCTTTTTTTGATGTTCCTTCTCCTTCCCTTTTCCTTAGAGGGACTAATTTTTCTTGTTGTTTTGGTGAGTCCTTTATGACAATTGGAGTTTTGGAATGGGTTTGAGGTCTCCCTTGTCTAATCCTGGTGCTCTTTCTTGTCTTGAAGTAAAGTGGGGTTTTTATTTGTCTCTTTCCCTTTGATTTGAAAGGTGTACTTAGGGAAATTAGAGTAATTGCTACCTCTTTCTCTGTAGGCTCTAGAAACACTCTTGGTGATTATTCTTCTTCCCTGCTCTGAGTTGCAGACTTCTATTCATCCTTTTGTCCTTCACCTTATTTTTCATCCTCCTCTTTGTCTCCTTCTTCCTTTGTTTCTTCATTCTTCTCATTTGTTTCTTGTTTTGTTTCCTCCTCTGTTTCTTCTTCTCCCTCACTAGCAGTAGGGCTTCTGTCACACTCAATGGCTTGAATTGCTCCTTCTTCTTGCATATATGCAAATGTTGTCCATGCAATAGGGAATCTTAAGTTTTGTATAGCATATTCAAGGATGAGTTTGATCAACCCATAATGGGCTAGTTGCTAATGTTTTCCCTCTTGCACCTTAATGCTCATGCCTATCATGGATTGTAGCAGAAAATAGGGTATACTCAGTCTATTATGAGGAGGTGTGTTCCCTCCAAATCTTAGTTCTTGGAGGAGTCTAAAGTGGTATCCATACACTACACTATATCTCCCTTCACATGAAATATATTTGGTGGTAACTGACTTCATTCCAAGGGTATGGAATGCTCTCCTTTCTAACCCCATGTTTGTCTTCAGTTGGCTCTTATCCTTCCAAAAATAAACTTTTATTTGTAAGGGTGATGTTAGTCTTGTCCTCTTTTCTCCATTGTAACCCTAGGGGGAGTGTAGTTATTCTGCTTATAACCTTAGGGGAAATTGCTACTGATAAAACCCTTCACTACAGTAGTGGCATTGGCCTAGGTGAGGGGTATGAGTGAGAGGAAAAATTATCTAGCCACATCATCATCGTATCCTCTCATCCTCTCAAAGAACCCCATCTAATGATGCCTTGTAAAAATTTCCAACACAGGATGATGCGGGTGGATTCTTGCTTTGTTGGTGGGTTATATTTTATTAAAACCTCCTTTCATATTTTCCTAGTAATTCTCGAGGTTTGGGTTGATACAGTTCAAGACTTATGCCAAGTGAGGAAGTCTTGGAATTTAACTCCGATTGACATGAAATGCAATATATGCACTATGAATTCTTAATCGAATTGAGGATTTATTATTTCTAAATGGAAAATATAGAAGGTCTGGAACCTACCTCAATTTTCTATGTTCTAGTGATGATAATCCTTGATGTGATTGCCTTTAGTGTCCACTCATAACCTTGTAGGCTAATCTCCCTGTATCCTGTAGGTTTCTTGTAGGTTTCTTGCTTGCTGTAGATGCTAACTGTTTCTTGAAGGTGATATTTCAGGAATGTCGAGAGTAACTTCTTCATTCGATGAATCCTCAAAGTTTCCTTTACCTTTATCATATGGGAGTCAGTGTTTTATTTCTATTTATGGATGATCGTGTGGGGTGGTGTGTTGGTTGGTTGAGTATGAGCACCTTCTTTTGGACCGTTGGTCCCACTACCAGTCCATCATTTCACCTTACCTCATAATCATCTCCCACCCTTATCCTCTGTAACTTAACCATTTTTGGATTCATTCCCTTTTCCTTTTGATTTGACCTTGCCACATTATCTGATCGAGGGTGGCCAAGTTAACTGGCCACCTTCACTTATAAAATCAACTCTTGCATTATTCCTACAGTTTTGATCATATCATACTTATGAGAGAGCATTGGTAAGATGAGATACCTGTGGGTCCTTTTCTTCGTTGATGATGCATGCTAGAGAGTCGTGCCACTTTGCTGTGCTTTTCAATCTGCATATTTTCACTGTATATTTCCTCTTTTGATGATTTTTTCCTTTTGATGATGTATAGGTGCTGGACCTTGTTGCTAGTGATATTCCTACTACCACTGAGCTCTGGAGGAGATTCCTCATCTTTGTATTCCCTGTCTTGAAGATGGGTGCAGTCTCTATGGTTTCTTTTGTGGGATAGGATACTACAGGATTTTTTATAGGATGTCCTATAGCTGCCTTTCTCATAAAATTTCACATTTTTTCTCATCTTTGAAGTAGAGGGGGTGTTGAAATTAGTGGAGAATGGGGTTATGGAATGGTAGGTGAGGAATGCTTCTCTTGGTATGCCTCCTCTTTCCTTTCTCTCTCTTTTTTTTTATTTTTTTTTTTATTTTTTATTTTTTTATTTTGTCTCTTTTTTTTAATTTTTTGAACTTGATTTCTTTGATGGTTACATGGGAGACATGGTCATGAAAGGTATTGGTTGTGGAGTGGTGAGGTAAATGGTTTTTTTTTTTTTATCTGGACATAGGCTTGTGTCACCACCTTGCCATTGGACTGTTTTTCTTGTGGTTTTCAAGACCTCCTATAATTCCTACAGGAAACTCTTGTAAGATTACATAAAATCCTGTAGAAAACATAAGATTGTTTGAAATGATATGGAGTGCTGTATAGATGGAAGACTCGGGAGATAATGGAGGATATGAGATGGGTGAATTAAAACATATCTTTTGTAGGTCCTACTGTCCTCCTCATGCTGTGCTTATTCTCCTCTCGCAGAATTGCAAAACAAAATTGTTATCTTTGTATTTTTACGTTTTTTAATTTTTTTTGAAAAACAATTAGTCTGCCTCCAAGGAGGTTTTCATCCTAGTTGCTTGCCCTGGGTGCCTCAAAATAGGTTTTCACCTAGATATATTTCATTCTTATTTTTTTTAAACACCCTTGGGCTGCCTCACGAGGTTTTCAACCCAACAGTGGTACTCAGGTGCCTCATGGAGGTTTTCACTTGAGTCTCTTTATTTGTTTTTTGTGTGTTTTTATTTTTTGGTTTTGTTTTTTTCTTGAGGGAATTGGTGGGGTGGAAGCTGAGACTTACTCTACCACCATCACTGTCTTGCTAATGGTATTGATGAATTCCTGCTTTTATAAGGCATTTTTGTCTATTTTTAATTTGTACCCATTGACAAGCAAAGGGATAGCCTCTGCATCAATGGTTCTTATCTTCACAACACCATTATCATGACACTTTTCTATTACATAAGGCCATAACCATATAGTCCTTAACTTTCCTTTGAAATATTTATACCAGGAATCATACAACAAATCCTAGTAGCCTTCTTGAAACTGTTTGTCTTTTATACTCTTGTCATGCTAGATTTTCCTTTGAACTTGAGTCACTTTTGTGTGCAAGAGGGGCTTGCATCCTAAATTCATCTAACCCATTCAGTTGGAGCAACCTTTCTTGTTGTTCCCTTATGATATCTAAATCCAGTTGTGCTGCCATTATTAAGGTGTTGTATTCAAATTCAATGGAAAACAGGTCTTTCTTCCCATAGGCCAGCTCATAAGGAGTGAAGCCAATGGTGGTCTTCCAGGTGGTATTGTAGGCCCAGGTGGCCTCAACTAATCTGTTTGCCCAATCCTTTCTGCTGCTACTAATCACCTTGGTCAGAATGTGTTCCAATGCTCTGTTGGTTACTTCCACTTGCCCATTAGCCTGTGGGTGGTAAGGGGTGGATTTTCTGTGCTTGATCTTGTGTTGGATTAATAGATTTTCAATCATGTGAGATGTAAATTGACTACCTTGATCAATGACCAACTCTCTAGGGTACCCAAACTTATAAAACACATTCTACCTTAAGAATTCAACCACTTTTTCTTCTATTTATGCTCTGATGGCTTTGGCTTTAGCCCATTTTGTTAAGTAGTCAATGCACACATTGATGTATTGCTTCTGTTTGGATGGAGGGTCAATGGGCCCGATGAAATCCATGCCCCACTTATCAAATGGCTCGAAAGTCACTTGAGTTTGTAGAGGCATCTCATCCCTTGGGTAGGTTTCTCCATCCTTTGGCATCGATCACACTAGATGGTATACGTTCCTCACATCTTGGTGAATATTGGGTTAGTAATAACTAGCTTGTAGTACCTTGAATCCTATTCTTTTGGCTGCAAAGTGGCTTCCACAAGGCCCATCATGACATGCCAGAAGGATGTCGAAGAATTCCTCCTCCTTGACACATCTTCTCAGAATTTGATCCAAACCTAGCTTGAAGAGATTGCCCCCAATCCAAGTGAATGGGGTGCTTTTTCTTATGATTATGCTCTTTCCCTTGGAGGACAAATTTGGTCAAAACTGTGTAGACACCAAGTAGTTTGTTGTGTCAGAAAACCATGGAGAGAGAACTAAAATGGCGAATAAATGCCCATCCGGTAACTAATCATCATCCATTCCTTCATCCACTATAGGCAAAGTCAATCTAGACAAAAAATATGAAAAAACATTCTCCTTTCCAGGCTTATCAACAATAGTTAAATCAAATTGTTCC
The DNA here is from genome assembly GCA_000404065.3 of Pinus taeda. NCBI lineage: Eukaryota > Viridiplantae > Streptophyta > Pinopsida > Pinales > Pinaceae > Pinus > Pinus taeda. Next base: position 52,853 of record APFE031123671.1, on the reverse strand, counting down.
AATAAAAGTTAACATCTAATAATCTAGGCATTTACATCAGGTTTATTCATCAAGTATTTAATTGCAACATGGTTAGTATGTACAAATCTTTGGTAACCAGTAATGTAATGTCTAAATTTATTCAATGAATGCACAACAACTAAGAGATATTTTTCAGTGACTGTGTAGTTCAGTTTGACATTTGACAGATTCTTACTGATGAAGTAATTGGCATAAGGTAGCTTGTCATCTATTTGGCCTAGAGCTGCTCCTATAACTTTGTGAGAGGCATTGACAAGAATATGAAAAGGAAGAGCCCAATTTGGGTCTCATAGAATAGGTGTAGTAGTCAACTTGTCCTTTAGGGTGTTCAGGGCTTCTTGGCATATTTTTGACCATAGAAATTTAGAGTCTTTGGCAAATAAACCAAATAAGGGAGAAGCTAACTTGTTGAAATCTTTTATAAATACCCTATAGTATCCAGCTAAACCTAAAAATCTTTTGGCATCCCTCTATTTCTATGGACTCAAGACCCTTTTGATGATGGCTATCTTATTTGGGTCTACCTGAAGTCCCTCCTGAGATATTGAGTGACGTAGAACAGTCTCTGCAGTCATCAATAAATCACATTTTTCAGGACTATGGGATAAGTTCATTTCAATACGTTTGTTCATCACCTTACCCAGGTTAGAGAGAGCCTCTTGGAAATCACACCCATAGGGTGCGAATTCATCCATATATTTCTACTACATCATGGACTAGCTCTGCAAAGATACTTAGGGTTGCTCTCTGGAAAGTGGCAGGGGCATTGTATAGACCAAAAGAAAGGATCCTATAAGTGAAAGTACCCTAAGGACAGGTGAAGGTGATTTTATTTTGGTCCTCTTGGATGATCTATATTTGATTGTACCCATTGGACCCATGTAATAAAGAGAAGAACTTCTTCCCTGCCAGACCATCTAACACTTGGTCAATGAAAGGTAGAGGAAAATGATCCTTCTTTGTTGCTTTGTTTGGCTTTTTGTAATCAACACAAATCCTCCACTTTCCATTTTTCTTTGGAACCAACATCGGAGGAGACATCCACTCACTTTCTGAGATAGGGTAAATGAATCCCGCATCTAGTAGTTTTTGCAGCTCTTCTTTGAATATATCCATGAGAGTTGGATTCATTCTCCTTTGGGGTTGTCAAACTGATTTGCAGCCTTCCTTGATGTAAATGTGGTGAGTACACATCAAGGGGTGCACTCCCTTAATTTCTTTGTAATTCCATGCAAAAGAATCGAAATGCTTTCTTAGCATCTTACATAACTCTTCTTCTTGGTGTACACAGAGAGAGAGGGGTTGATTTTCAATGCTCTTTTAGGGTCGAATTCTATTGTCTTGACACGAGTAGGGTTTGAGTCAGCTAAGCATAGACTAGCCTAATTGTTGTCCTTGGTTTCCTTCACTACTTCCTCTAGAGACATGATATTGGGAGTTGGATTTTGGAGGATGTGTTCAATCAAATCATCTTCATCAAGCTGCCCTCCTCCTATAGTAGTTTCTAGGGTATAGGGTTGGGAGGAGTAGAATTCATCTTATTCCTCCTCTTCTAACCATAAAGGTAAGTCATGTTCTAGAGATGGCTGAGCAGGAGGGTACAAGACCAACTTCTTGGATAGATGCCCATTTTTGATCGTCATATTTCTAGCCCTATAGCTTATCTAGGCATTGACAGTGGCTAACTAAGACCTCCTAAGGATGAGAGGATAACCATTAAATTTGGTGTTAGGCTGGAGAACTAAGAAGTCTGTAGTGTATTCCTAGGAGTCAATAGAGACCATCACATCCTCAACAATCTCCTCAGGGGCTATTGTGGATCGGTCTGCAAGCTGCAAGACTGTCGTGGTCTTTCTAAATGATCCCTGGAGATTCAACTTGAGCATAGTGTCCTTAGTGATTAAAATAATGGCAACCCCAAGATCAATCAAGGTATGGGGGGACAATGGTACCATTGATGTGTAAATCTACTACAGGGCTTCTAGGGGCTAAATACTTTGGCCAAATTACCTGCCCCAACTTTAAGTCGGACAACTGGCTAATGACATTAATAGTAGGGGTGTCTCCTTTTCACCTCCTTGGATGTTTGAAACACTTCTCTTTAATTAAATTGTTTTAAATGGGTACATCTTTAATAGCTTGGAGAAGTGGGATTTTGACCCATATGTTTTTCAATTCACCCAGGAGTTCATTCTCTTTTGGGGTATGTTGGACTAGATGGGTTAATCTTTCAAGAAAGGGTGGTGGATTCACTCTAGGCATAATTTCCTCTCTTTCCTCCTCACTCTCCCTAGGTGGAGATGGAGTTTGGTTATCTGGGAGCACTCTCCCATACGTAATATTGATTTCATGAATTTTCACAGCATAAGAAGGGTAGGATGTCTCTCCATTGTAGATTTACTGTGCCTGTCTGTTGTTCGGGTTTGGGTTTAGTTGCGAAGGCATCTAAGGTTGTTTAGGTGGAGCAGGGTTAAAAGATATGGTTGAGATTGAGGTGAAGGAAATAATGCTGGAGAGTTGTTGCATGGAGGCCTCCACCCCTGGGGTGGTACATTCCACTAAGGTTGTGGAGGAGTATATGGCTAAAATGGTTGGTTGGTCGGATAGGGATGGTATTGAGGTGCAAAAGACCAGGGAGAAGGTGTAGACTAGGAGGGATGAATAGGGGGGCCCTAAGAGGGAATGGATGTGCTTTGATTAGTGCTGTAATATGCAGAAGATGACCCTTACATGCCCTGCTAGTATGGTCGAGGCCCATGAGGCCTCCTTTGATTTATGTAGCAGATCTATTCAATCACTCGTTCAATTCCGTGATACACAAATTTTAGTCCAAGTAGAGAAGGGAACTTGTTTGTGGAGTCATTTTCTTCATAGTCTGAGAAAATCTCTACAAGTTTCAATGGACATTCATTCCTAGGGTGCCTCCTTGTGCATCTAGGGCAGAAGATGGCTAATGGTATTTCTGCTTCCTCTCGCTTCCTCTTGATTTGCATAGTGTCCATCTGCAGGGAAAGGGTTTGCAACATTTCACTCTTAAAATCTTCCAACATGTTCCCAATTTCACTTTTTATAGATGTGTTGGAAGAGGATGAGCTGGCCACTATTTGACTAACCCTACCCCTTTTTCTAGCTTCCTTAGAATGATTCTTGAAAATAGTCTTGATATCCTCATAGGGTAGTTGGTAGATGTCCCCTCTTGATAGTAGGTTTAGGGTTTTTAGGATATCTTCCTTGATCCCCCTAAGAAGGACTAACTTAAGTGACTCAGGATCAAGTGTGCAACTGGCCCTTTTATAGCTGCACTAGAATATTTCCTCATAATCCTCTAAGGACTCATCATGTCCCAAGGTCATTCTAAAACATTTCTCTTTGGTATCTTTGGACCTGCAGTAGTCCCTATACTTGTTGTTGAAAGTTTGCTGCATCTGAGCCCAGGTGGTGATACTATCCCTAGGTAAACCCATGAACCAACATAGGGTTGCATCCTTGAGAGTGGATGGGAATAATTGCAACTTCTGATCATCAAAGGTGTTATCATAAGTTCTGCATATGACCGCAAATTCGAATAGAAACTTATCTGTATCTGTTGAGGTCAGGCCATGGAAGTGAGGAAGAGTAGAGGGGCTTATGTTTTTCATCTTGGAATCCACATTGATTTCTATGATGGGAAAATCACCCTCATTTCTTTCTCTATCTTCCCTTTCATTTCTATTTTCAGCCATTATGTCAGTTGGAATGGTTTCTTCTTCTTCTTCCCCTATAGGCTCTTCAAAAATTTCAAGTTGTTCACCTACGAGTTCCTCTAATTCATAGCCATTGAAGAAGAGGGAAGGTTGGCTGTTTGAAGTGGTGGGGGTATTTGGTAGAAATTTTCCTAAGTTATCCCTATTCATACGAGGCATGAAAAGAGTGTTTTTGTTTTTTTTTCTCAAGATTTAAGATTGATTGCAAAATTGAAAAGACACACTGAATTGAAACTAACTACTAAATGGAATCAATTGCAGAATGGAAAGGAAAACAAACCAAATTACAACTACTTTGAAAAATATAACTAATAGCAGAATGAAAGAGATAAGAAATGGAAGAAAAAAAGCAGAAATCACATCTACTCAGAGACCTCCCTGACAACAACTCCAAAAAGTGATGTGCACCAGTATTGTAGCAAGGATGCTACAACTCCTGGGGCTACCAACTTTACAAAATCAACTCGACGTTCGTACAAACTTGGAGGTGACAGTGTTGTATACACAAATAGAAGTAATGGGTCCACTCTTTGTCATTGCTGGGCTAGGCAGATAGACCAATAGGGCTTCTCAAACCATCCTTCTATTGATTTGGAAGAAGTTTGATTACCAATTGAGGGAGGAGAATTTAAACCTAATTGAGAGAATTGAAATTCTACTTACTGCAGTAATGAAACGCTGAAATATATGCCTAAAAAACACATAACTCATCTAGCTATTTGTTAATATACCTTGCTTTTCAAAATAATTCTAATTTAACACATGTGAAATCTTAACTAACCCAAGCATGAAATCTGATCTAAACAAGCACTTAATTGTTGTATGTATGAATAAATATAACAACCTTTTTTCTTTTTATCTTTTTTTTGTAAAAATATAAACGCCAATCCTTCTTGGTTGCATGGCAAGTGAGTTAGGTGTAGAAGGAGATGAATGAAATGGTTCAAATGGCTTGGGAGGAAAGTAGGGGTCTACTCCTAGCTTTAGTGATGCTTTTTTCACAATTTGGGCTCAAAATAGGCCACTACAGGTTTTCCTATAGGATGTCCTAGTTCACCTACAGGATCCTTGTTTTCCTACAGGAACAGGCTGAAAGCATAGGGAGTGGGTTGGAAAGTGGTATGGAGCTTATGGGAAGGTGGGGAATGGAAGAAATAAGGCAAGGGAGTGATAGGAACTTACTCAAAACTCAACCCAAAGCTTTATGATGGTTGGATTTTCTCAATAAGCATGGCAAGTTGTCCTCATAAAATGATAACTTGAATTGAGAACTTAGTGGCCTTTGGCGATCATGGGTGGATATGGTTTGGCTGAGGCTGATGACATAAGGTATTCCTACAATGTAGAAACTCCTGTAACATATACATTATTGTTGGCATTTATCCATAAATCGTTTCAAAACAAGAAGGGTTTACAAAAATATAAGAAAATAAAATTTGCATCATTTATTTGGCAAGTTCATGCATGGGAATTCTTGAAACCTATCATGAAAGCAACATGAAATCTAATTCAAGACTTAAGATATCAGTAATATCAAATGAAACCTATCTTCTAAAACTGAAAGATGATGACCTAATTAGTAGAAAAACCCTAATTTTCATAAGAAACCAGAATTTTGTCTTTTTGGGCTAAATGGGAGTTGTTCCTCAAGCCATGGTCCCAGGAAGGGAGGAATGAGGTAAGATACACATGTTATCAACATTTTCTGAATATTTCCTTATCTCTAGAATGGTACTATTAAAGCTATGCACAAATGGAAGCAAACTAATCAAATCTAGCAATACTTGCAATGTAACAACACCAAAATTAGTTTAACAAATAACTATGAGATAACCTAAGCATACAAGTATAGTAAGAGGAACCTCCGCTACTAGGGTTGGGCCCTAACCCAACAGCTTCATCCCTCTGTGTCAACTTAGTGCTGGATCAAGGGAATTCTGCTTATTTTCATTAACATATCAAAAAATACATAACAGTGTTTGGTCACAATTCTTCAGCTTGAAAACTGCTTAGCTATCTTGCACAAATAATATGAATCCTAATGAGGCTCTAGGCCTCTTTATTTATACAATTGAAGTTTCCAACATATTCCTTAAATCTAGGGAGGCTTAGCTCCCAAACTTGAGATTAACTAGTTCTTAACTATCACTGGCTTGGATGCCAATGATCCTCATGACTCGGCTACCTGCAACTCTGAGTTGGTGTGATTTGATTGAGGGATATTCAAGTGAGTGAGGAGTTAATGAGGGAGATCATATCTCCTATAATACATCCTTCTTGTCTCATTTGAGTTCCTGCACCCTAATTAGCCACATTTTGCTCCCAAAATTTGCAATCAATGCACATTAGACCACTAGACATGACATCTTAATTTTACTCATCTCATTGAGAAAAATATAGTTAAAACATGTAAAAAATTATGAGAAGAGTTGATTTTAGTAGGCTTGGAGTTGTATTAAGGTCCATATATTTTACCCAATGATGAACCTCATCAACTCCTAAGCCTTTATTCACGTCTGTCATTCTTAAACTAGTTCCACATCAACATCACTTTGTCTCAAATCTTGATACTTGTTTCATGTCATGTTGGGGGATACATCAAGACCCTCCTACGATGGGTCATTTCCTGTCAACATCAACTCATTATCCAGTAAGTTGACTTAGAAAATCCCTTTGGTACCTTGGGGCTTGCATACATCAATGGAAATTTTCATCACTCTCGGTGACAAGTTTTCATCATTGGCCTTCGACTGAAATATTCTTTGTGGTGTTCGAATTCAACTCATTCATTCACACCATACAGATTGTATTTTTGTACCTTGAGAGACATTAAAAAAATCAAGGGTTTCTCTCATGTATGTTAACAACTTATATCATTGGTTGGTAATCAGATGGTGTTTTCCATGTTTGACTCCAACTCCTTTATTCACTTGGTTAGTCTTGTACATTGGATGATCGATTGAACGAGATAGAAGACCCTGTATCTAGTTTCATCCATCAGGGTTGCACTTTTAGCATTAATGCAATATTACAAAGCATAATGGATATGATCATACAAGACAATCATCTAAGCATGGGTCCACTCTTTGTTATCAATGGAAAAACTTATTGATCATTGTACACGTAATGTTAGCTTATGTGTTGAGCATGGGTATGTCTCGCTCAACAAAGATATCATGATGTAAATGTATTGTAATAGATGATGTTCCCAACTAGTTGTTCTTGATACAAACTATCACAAGGTAAATCAGTTCAGTCATGAACTACTGTTTTTGACTTTTCACTTTAGGGGGAACCTGTTATAGGCTATTTTGTCACATCTGGTCAATAGGCTTGCAAACTGGATCAATTCGCATCCATGAACATGTTGTCATAATAATAACCTTTCCATATGACTGAGTTTCTGGGTCTAACTACTAAAAATAAGTGCTTTTAAGCCCCAATGCACCTTGTCCCTTTGGAGACATGTGTTCAACGCTGGTTGCGCCCTTTTGCACCAACACTAGTTTCTCCTTGCTAGGGGTGCACTGATTTTAGAAATTAAGGAAAATTAAAAAGATTTCTGAAAATTCCTCTTCCAGAAGCTTCCTGGGGTTATTTTAACCATTTAACTTGGATAAGAAGCTCGAGTCCTATCTGATCCTACCTTGGGAATTCACCTCTTATCCATTGAGCTCATCCTCCCATTATAAGTGGATCTCAAGCTCATTATGGTAAATCCTAAGCTACCATCCCTCTCCTATAAATTTACTGCCATCTACAACATCAGGGTTGGATTTTGGAGACTGATCATGCCCTCATGTTGTTACCTTGAATCTAAGAGATTTATCACCTTCATGCATTAGGGTGAAATTGAGGTGTGCTTTGTAACAAGGAAGGACAAGTCAAATTTTGAAGATCTCTACAAGATCATCTACTATTCTTGGTTTTAAACTCTCTCTTATTTATATTAATACAAAGAGTATCCTATTTTCCTATATTTGTTGTATTACATTTACATTCACATATTCAATGCCTCATTGATTCATTGAATAGGGTAATTTAATTATGCTACGTAGATGTTGAAGATCCTTGGCTTGTTTTGATTGTATGTGCAGGTTCTAATTATAGCATCTGGAGATATGATTAGAGCTAATAAGTTGGGAGGAAAGTAAAGCTTGCGACAAATTCCAAGTAAGTCTCTTTCCCATTCTTCCATTTCTCTAAGGAAAAATTTATATTTTTTGTCTTAATTTTTTCTAGACAAGTCCACTAGGTCTAGGGAAATTAATTTTTTCCATAATCATATATTTCACATAACAATCATAAAATTTTCAAAAAATACATATTTTAATTTTTTGAAGAAAATACAGCATGGATTGTACCAGTCATGTTGGCTACCATAATGATGTGAAGGTGTTAGGGTGTTTGCCTATGTAGTTATGGGCAAATAGGTGGTATCTACATGGTAGTTTCCATAATGTTGAGAGGCTAGATTGAAAAAAGTGGCTTAAGGCCCCCTATGAGGTAGTTGTTTGAAGTTTTGTTGCTGTTGTAGCTCATAAATGTTGTTGACATGATGTGTCTCCACTTGGAAGTAATGGGTGGTAAGCAATTATTAAAGCTATGGGAAAAATTAAGTGAAGGGAAAGTTATAATATTGTAGTATATCTCAATCATTTATCTAAGATCTATACAAGGAACATGTGTGCCAATATATGCATGTCAAAGATAGGCCCTTTCCCATCACATAAATCTATGACATTACAATGGGTGGAGGACTCAATGTCAGAGTGGAACCTCTTACCATGTCGAACAATGAAAGTGTGCCAAGTGGTAGGAAGTGGAAAGGGGGTATATATCATTGATAATTGAATCAAATTTAATAATAAAGTGGAGGAAAATGACAAAGAGGGCCACAAGAACCTGATTCTATATGTAAGGTGGAAAAGAAAATGACATGGCCAACATGTAAATGACATAGAGGACCCCTCTACCACATCAATAGTCATGAGGAAAATGACATGGAAAACATGGAAATGACATATAGGACCCCTATACCACATCAATAGTCAATAGTCATGTGTCATGCGAAGTCAAGGAGAGTGTTTTATTAAAAATTTATGTAGAAAAAATATTTTATTGGTCAAAGAGGAGTAGAAAATATTAGAATCAGGTGAAATTTTAGGGGTAGCTTCATGGTGAGGAGGAACGTAAAATTTCCAATGAGGGTCATTGACTAATGCCACTAAAGAGAAACACCAACATAATAATAGATCAAACACAAATAAACAATAATGACACAACTCATAACACATTTCATTATCAAACAAATATATTTATACATGTGAGGAGAGGTCTCAAGAATCCGTCATCTCCACAAATATCTCAATCAATCACTCCTCAAATCTCTCATCAATTAGTTCAAAATCATTTCCACAAATCACTCCATATTTTTCTCATTGAAAATAACAACTTACAATAAAGTTAACAATTTATAAATGAGTCATTGTTCCATTATTTCTCCCCCATAATGGTCATTTGGAAATATTCCAAGATCATATGTGAATTTTCAAAAAAATTCTTTAGATAGTGCTTTGGTAAATATATCAGCTACTTGTTCATCTATTCTATAGTACTCGATATCGATCACTTCTTGTTGAACCAAATATAAAAAAAATGATATTGAATATCAATATGCTTGGTATTCTTATGAAAAACTAGATTCTTGGTCATTTGAATAACACTTTGATTATCACATGTCAACTGAGTGGGTTTCTCTTATTGCTCATGTAGATCCTCTAGAATTATTCTCAACCAAACTTCTTCCCATGTTGTTTTCACTATTGCTTTATACTTTGCTTCTATTGTGGAGAGAGAAATTGTAGGATTCTTGTTAGTACTCCAAGAAATTGCAGCTGAACCCATGCTAAATGAATACTATGAAGTTGATTTCCTATCATTCATGCATCTATTCCAATCTGAATTTATATAACCAATCAGCCTAAAATATTCTTTAGATTTGTATACTAAACCATAACCAATTGTTCCATGCAGATATATTAAAAACATCTTAGGTTCTTTAAATGAAATTCCTTGGGGTTTTCCATAAATCTTGATACCATGTTGATTACAAAGGAAATATCCAGTCGAGTTGTAGTTAAGTAAATTAAACTTCCAACTAATTGATGATATAAAGTAACATTGAATGAATTGGGGTCATCAAGTTCGTATAACTTCAACCCAACTTCCAAAGGAGTTACCACTGGCTTTCAACTCAACATTTGAACTTCTTTAGAATGACCTAAGTATACCTGGCTTGTGACATGAAAATACCATCTTCCTTCTACAAAACTTCAGTACCTAAAAAATAATGCAACTAACCAATGTCAGTCATCTCAAACTTAGTAATCATATGTGACTTAAATCTTTGAAATAGTTCAACATTATTCCCTGTGTAGATCAAATCATCAACATATAATATAAATATCAAAATGCCCTATCCTAACTAAAAGATATAGATATTGGGCCCAGATAAACTTTTAACTAAGCCATGATCCTAGAAATACTTATTAATTCTTAAACACCATGCCCTTGGTGCTTGCTTAAGACCATACAAGGCCTTATTCAACTTATAAACATAATCTTCTTTTGTTGGCACTTCAAAACCCCCATCCTACTCTACATAAATTTCTTCACCCACATAACCATTCAAAAGAGCTGATTTAATATTCATCTGAAAAATAGACCATTTTCATTGAGAAAATAATGAAAGAATCATCTTGATTGTATCCAACTTTTCCACTGGGGAAAATGCCTCAATATAATAGATGCCTTCTTTATGTGCATATCCCTTTGCAGCTAAATGAGCCTTATACTTATCAATTGTTCCATCTGATTTATACTTGGTTTTATAAACCCATTTAGTGCCAATTACATCTTTTCCTTTAGGTAATTTGACCAAGTCCCATGTATCATTTTTAACCAAGGCATTCAATTATGTTTCCATAGTTTCATTCCATTATTTATTTATTAATGCTTCTACATATCCTGTTGTTCATCCATTTTCATTACATGTCCCATAAGTGCATAATTCACTAGAGAAATTTGAGATCTAGTAACCCTTCTTTCAAAATTTCTATCCAACATACTGCTTTCTGAATGATCCCTTTCAAGCGACTTAGGATTATTATACCTGTTTTGCTGGATAGATTCCTTGCTCATCAAACACAACATCTCTACTTATTATCACCTTCTTTACTTTGGGATAAAACAACTTGTAACTTTTTATTTCAGGAATGTATCTAATAAATATATGCTTCACACTCTTATCTTCCAATTTCTTCCTCTTTTCCTTAGGAACATGTGCATATGTTGTACAACCAAAAACTTTCATATGTGTAATAATTGGTTTGTATCCTGACCATGCTTCTTCTAGAGTCAAATTCAACACTACCATTTTAGGACCTATATTAAGAGTATATACTGTTGTGTGTACTTCTTCAACCCAAAACTCATTTACAAGAGACTTAGTTTTTGGCATGCTCATATCCATTTCAACTATGGTCATGTTTTTCCTTTTCTACGACTCCATTTTGTTGATAAGAGTATGAATTGGTAAACTATCGCTTTATTCCATTCTTATTGCAATAATTCAAAAACTCATTTGACTTTTATTCTCCCCCAATATCTTTTCTTAGGGTGAGAATTTTCAAACCACTTTTCTTTTCAACTGAAGCCTTAAACCCAAGAAAATAAGAAAACACTTCAGACTTCTCCTACAACAAATACACCCATGTCTTCCTAGAATAATAATCGATGAAAGTGAGACAATAACGTGCATGTCCAAGAGACACAATATCCATTGGACCACACGAATTTGAATGCACCAAAGCTAGACATTCTCTAGCCTTCCATGCTCTATTTGAGAAACTTTCCCTATGTTATTTCCGAAAAATACAATGTTCACGTACTTTATCATCCAACTTATTATAAGGAAGACCATTCACCATGTTCTAATTTCTTAGCAAAACCAAACTCTGAAAATTCAAATGTCCCATCCTTAAGTGCCAAAGCTTACTATTTGATTCTTTTGTTTCATTCAAACTTTGTGAATTACTTGAAACAAATGAGAGCTTGAAAATTTAGTCTTCATTAATTTCACCTCTTACTACAACTGCATTTTGATTCAACTTATCCATGATTAAACACTTTATTATTAAACACTAACTTATAATTTTTCTCCATCATTTGTACTAGAGAAAATAAGTTTTTCTTTAATGTTGGTGTTAACAAAGTGTCCTCAATTAACTTCTTCTTTCCGTGCTATGCTAGTATTGAAATTGTGCCTTTCATTTTCACTTCTGAAACACTATCATCACCAAATATGACTTTAGCAGAATGATGGTCATTAATTTTAGTAAAAAAATCCTCTTGAGATGTCATATGAGTTGAACATCCCAAATCAATATACCAAGCCTCACTTTCTTCACTATGTGCCTGTAACAACCCTGCTTGGTTTTCCATGTAAAAGACTAAATAAGACCAAGGTCATGGGACACCTATTCCAAGCTGAATGTTGGGAAAACCATCCTAGTGGGTGTTCATTTGGTTTATTGTGGCTAAAGGAAATTGGAAAAGGCATTTGGAAAGGCAAGAGGCATTAATTGGCATTTTATTTATGAAAATAATGGAAAATAGGAGAAAAGGAAGGTGAAAGGTCACAAGTTTGCATGAGAGGGAAATTGAAGGAAAAATGAAGGAAAATATATAAAATAGAGGCCTCAATGATAAAAAAGATCTGAGGATCAATTCATGGCTTTTTTCAGTTAGACCTTTTGTCATGTTTAGCTTGGAGATCTCTCTTCTATTCTCTCTCTCATACTCTTGGACACTTAGAGTTTTCTTGGAGCAGGTGAAAGTGGGTAAATGTGGGAGGTGGTGTTATAGATTGGTATCAGAGCATGGTTCAATACTTGGAATGGATGGGCATAATTTGTTTCTCATGCATACATGTTAGTATCTATGTGTTTGTTATGCATGCATTGTCATGGTTATGGTTGCCATGCATGAGGTCGTTGTATGCAGTTAGTATTAACATGCATGTCGTCGATATATTGATATGATTATGTATATACATATATCATGCTAATCTAGACTAATTTTGTAGATGAGATAGCCTCGCCTGAATTTCACTGAGGTATGTTGATTATGTTTGTATTTGGTTTATTTGACATGGTATGTTTGCAGGAAGAAGAGGATCATAGATGACTAGAAAAATGGTAGATTAAAACTCACAACACTCTCCTTAGATATTAGATGAGAAACCAAGAGAGGGGTACTGTCCAAACATATAAGATACATTAGGAATCCTTAAAGTCAGAGATCATAAGTTGCAAAGTAGATAATGATAGGATCGTTTAGTCACAAGAGAGATTTTCTAGGGCATAGGAGAAACAAGTAGAGTTGAATGCAGTTATCCTTCAGAGTTTGTTAGACTTGTAGATACATGGATAACCACATATCAGTTATGGATAAGAGGACATGATCTTCAAGTTTCTGTGATCTTCATCTTTGTGTAACATGGATGACATAGTCAAAGATGGTAGGTTCTTGGATACACCTGATAGGAGAGGCAACAAATATGGGTTCTACTCTAGTTCTAGTTCAGACATGTATCATGGTCATCATCACTATCATCCTTATAAGAGGAGTGAGAGGGGATATTTTCCAGATGAGTTCAAGAAGACCAATCCACCTACATTTGATGGAGAGTTGAATAAATCAGAGGATGCATAAGCATGGTTACTTGGAATGAAGATTTTTTTTGAGTTTCATGACTATAAAGAGAACATGAAGGCCATGATAGTTATTTTCAGCCTCAAAGGGAAAGCATAAATTTGGTGGGAATATGTGAAGCGAGTCAGAGACATAAAGACAAAGGAGTTGAGTTAACATGAATTTAAGATACTTTTTAGGAATAAGTACTTATTAGCGAGGTACTATGAAGAAAAAGCCAAGGAGTTCTATGAGCCGAAGATGGGATCGATGACAGATGAGGAGTACATGACTAAGTTCCTGGAGTTGTTTAGAGATTTGCTAGTGGAATGCCATTAGAATTTAAGGATAAAATTGAGTATGATGAGCCTCAATCACTGGAGGAAGCCATTGGGAATTTGAAACACTGTTATGAGCAATCAAAGTGTAAGGCTGAGTTTAAGCGATGTTGGAAAGAGAATGATAAGACTAAAGGTAAACGACCACTAAAGTGAACAAGACCTTAGGATGTGGGTGAGAAAGAGAATGTTGCTCCCTACAAGAATTTTAACCAATCAAGAAGGGACATAAGTCATAGCTTGCAGATAAGGATAATAGAGGTAGTGAGCCTTTGTAGTTTTGGATATGTGGCAAGGATCACTGCAAGAAGGATTTTTTTGTCGTATCGGATCTATGCAACATTTGATAATAAGTGGGTGAATCACCAGGAATTCATTATTGAGATGGAAGATAAGGTCTATGATCAAGTTATTTCTATTTTGATTGACCCTGGATCTAATTATAGTTATGTTAACCTTGACCCAGTGGACAAGTGTGATTGAGAAAATAAATGCATGTAGAGTCTTAGTTGGTGCAGTTGGCTACAAGTACTAAGAAAAATGTTCATCATTAGGGAAGAGCTTGTGCATTTGAGCTGAATGGTATGCCTACATTAGTGCATCTAAATGTGTTTCCTTTGGGTTCGTACAGTATGTTTTGGGTATGGATTGGTTGTATATTCACATGACTAAGGTGGATTGTTATGAGAAGGCTATTGAGTTCTTGTATGATGATGGAGAGAAGAGAATATTGTAGTGTAAGAAGAAGCCTACATTAGTGAGAATGGTTACAACTATGTAGGAAAAGTACAATCGCAGGAAAGGGTGTGTATTGTTCATATTGCATATTTCTAGTGATAAAGGAATGGATGTTAACGATGCCAAATTATTGAGGATGTATATGGTTTTGCAGTAGTTTTAGGATGCATTTCAAACATATATTTCAAATTTTCCTCCTCATAGGGAAGTGTAATTTTCTATTGAGCTGATACTAGGAGAAACACAACATCAAAGGAACCTTACAGGATGAGCACTCCCAAGTTAGTGGAATTGAAGTTGCAGTTCAATGAAGGAAATGATTGACAAGGGATACATTAGGCCAAATGTGTCATCTTGGGGTGCACTCGTGTTGTTTGTGAAGAAGAAGGATGGTACTCTTAGGTTATGCATTGATTATAGACAACTGAACAAGGTGACGATCAAGAACATGTATTTTTTTTCGAGGATTGATGCCTTGTTTGATCAGTTGAAGGGAGAAGTAGTTTTATCGAAGATTGATTTGAGATCAAGGTATTATCAAGTATGCATCAAATAAGAGGACATTTACAATACCTATTATCAGACCAGGTATGCACATTATGAGTTTGTTGTGGTTCATTTTGGTTTGACTCATGCTCTAGCTATTTTCATGTTCTTGATGAATAGTGGTTTGCATCCCTATTAGGGCAGGTTTATGATAGTATTTATTGATGATGTATTGATATATTCTAAGAATGAGGAAGAGTATGATGAACACATAGCAACAATATTGAGATTTCTAAGAGAGCCTCAGTTGTATGCCAAGCTTAGTAAATGCAGATTTTTTTAGACATAGGTACATTATTTAGGACATATTGTTTCTAAGGAAGGAATAGCAATGGATCTGGAAAAGATCAGAGCTACATGGAATAATAATTTCCTAGGAGTGCGGATGAGGTCATATCGTTCATGGGGTTAGTAGGCTACTATAGGAGTTACATCAGGGACTTCTCATGAATTGCCTATCCTATTACAACATTGCAGAGCAAAGGAAAGAAATTTGAATGGACAAAAGAATGTGCAACTATTTTTGAGCAGTTGAAGCAGTTGCTTATGAATGCTTTAGTTCTAAAGATTGCAGATCAAGATAAAAAATTTGTAGTGTGTACAAATGCTTATAAGAGAGGACTTGGTGGAGTCCTGATGCAGGAGGGACATGTTGTATGCTACAAGTCAAGGAAACTAAATGAGCACAAGAAGAACTATGTGACACATGATCTTGAGTTAGTCGTGATCATTCATGCATTGAAGATGTGGAGGCACTATCTTCTTAGTAGGAGGTTTGTATTGATGAGTGATCATAGTGGATTGAGGTACTTTTTTGACCAAACTAATTTGAATTCTAGGATGCTAGATGGTTGGACACTCTTAGTGAGTTTGACTTCGAGATCAGGTACATCAAAGGTAAAGAGAATAGGGTTGCATATGCTCTTAGTAGAAGAGTGTAGGTAAATCACATAGTAGTTATGAGTTCATATGGGACAGATTTACAAGATCAGATCTTACAGGAAGGACAACAAGACTACAAGTACAAGGAGCTTAAGCACAGGTTATAGCCGTAGGGTACATATGAACAAGATGTGTATTATCATCTCACATTAGATGGTTTGTTGAGATTTAGGGACAAGATCTATGTGTCAAATAATAGTGAGCTCAAGAAGCTTACCTTGAGGGAATTTCAAGTTAAGTTGTATTCAACTCATTCGGGATATCAGAAGGCTCTGACAACTATGAAGATGTTATACTATTTGGTAGAATATGAAGGAATAGGTATCTGATTTCGTTGCAAGGTGTTTGGACTGTCAACAGGTGAAAGTAGAGTGTAAGCATTCAAGTTGTTTACTACAACTGATTTTGATTCTAGAATGGAAATGGGAGGTCATTTCCATGGATTTCATTACAGGTTTATTGAGGACATATAGGCAACATGGTTCCATCATGGTTGTGGTTGATAGGTTGACGAAGGTAACTCACTTCATTCCAATAAATTCTACTCATTTAGCGAGCAAGGTAGCTCAGGTGTTCATCAAAGAGATAGTGAGATTTCATGGTATTCCTAGGAAGATTATATCCAACAAAGAAGCCAAGTTCACTTCAACATTTTGGAAGGATTTATTTGTAGGTTTTGGTACAAAGTTAGCCTTCAGTACAACTTAAAATCTACAGAGAGATGGATACACAGATAGGGTTGACATGATTATGGAGGACATGTTGAGAATGTATGTTATGCATCAACAAAGGAGGTGGGAGGAGTATCTTCCACTGGTTGATTTTTCTTACAACAATGGCTATCAAGACTCACTAAGGATGAGTTCATTTGAGGCACTTTATGGGTGGCTTTATAATACTCCTATCATCCGGAGTGATCTAGTGAAAATGATATTGATTGGATTAGACATGTGGGTAGAAATGGAACAAGAAATGTAGCTTATCAAAAACAATCTAAAGGAAACACATGATCGAAAAAAGAGTTATGCAGATCAACAAATGACATTGAAGGAGTTTCAAATTTGGGAGTATGTGTACTTGGACATAAATTCCAAGAAGAACTCCTTGTGGATAGGGTCATGTGCCAAGTTGGAACCTTGGTATTGTGGGATTTTCAAGATCCTTGAGAGGATTGAACTAGTGGCCTACACACTTGCACTGCAACAGTGAAAGTCCATGATGTTTTCCATGTGTCATTGCTTAAGAATTATGTAAAAGAGGTTGATCATGTGATTGACTGGTCTATATTACAGGTAGATATAGAAGGAGAATTCTCGCTGGAACTCATTGCATAGTGCAGCAAAAACCGCTCATGCTTTGGAATTGAGCAATTAAGCAAGTTAAAATTTAGTGGAGGCTTTGGGCCTGATGAGGCTACATGGGAGATGGTTGATCACATGCGGGCTATGTATCCTTCATTGTTTTTTAGTTGAAACAAATGAGTTTTTCTATATGTACATATTTAAGTATGTTTGTTATTGTAAATATCACAATGAGTTATGTTATAAAGCTACAATACATGTTTTGGTTAACATGTTTTCATGTTGGTTTTTCTCTTCATTGTGTTTTTCATCGTAAATATTGGATTGAACTAATTTATAAATCTCCATTGACAATATGTTTTGGTTTTCAGTGGTTTTTTTGGTCATAGGGGTCGTAGAACAACAAGAATGGTGTTACCCTAAAGGGGAGGGGTCTGTAACAACCCCGGGTTAAAATTTCATGTAATAAAGTTAATACAAGCAAAAATAAGACCAAGATCATTGGACACATATTCCAAGATGAATTTTGGACAAAAACTCCTTGTGGGTGTTTATTTGGTTTATTATGGCTAAGGAAAATTGGCAAAGGCAAAGTGGCATTAATTGACATTTTATTTAAGAAAATAATGGAAAATAGGAGAAAAGGGAGATGAAAGGTCAGAAATTTGCATGAGAGGGAAATTAAAGAAAAAATAGAGGAATTGAAGAAAATATAGGCCTCAATAATAAGAATGCTTATGAAGATCAATTCACAACCTTTTTCTAGTTTTAGCTTGGAGTTCTCTCTATTCTCTCATACTATTACACACTTTAAGAATTCTTGGAGAACTCTATCAATGGAGAAAGGAAATCAAAGGAAGGATACGAAAGAAAAGGAAAACAAGGGACAAGAAAAGAAAAATTGGATCAAGCAGCTTCATAAAAAATACTTATAGGTAACAGGTTGTATGTGTGATTTCCTAGATGTTTTGTGAATACATCGTATATGCATGTGTGTATTTGGTTCTATTGCCTTCTTTGGCATGGATTTTTCCAGGTGTGATAGTGGTTTCAACCTTGCCTTGCCATTTCTTGATTTTCATGGTGTTATGGGGGTATTTTATTTTATCGAGCTTTGGATTGCTGGATGGTTTTGGAACTAGGTGAGGTGGTCTCAGGAAAATTACCATAGGGCATATAATTCACTTGACCAGTTTTGGCAAGATTGTGATAAAGCGTGAGGGTGGAGATAGGAAAATTCCTCAAGGTATTGGTGAAGAAATTTTGAGGCATCCAAGCTTGTTTTCAGCCTAGTAATCCCTTGATTGATTTTGGAGGGATTGCAGTAAAGCCTGAGGTGTAGCTGGTTTAGTCTCTATGGAAGCCTGGTTGTTTGTGTATCAGTTTTCTTATGTGATCTCTTGACCAATATTAGTAAGATCGTGGGAGAATCAGGGTGGAGGTGTTTTAATATCTGGGAAGCCTTAGTTATTTTTGTCTTGAGCCCCACATTCATGCTTGGAATATGGCATGGGGATGATTAACTGAAAGAAATATTTGGTTCATCTCATTCTATGGTCGAGTGGTATGTGGAAGTCCCTGCCTTGGTTGGATTTTTCATATGGTAATAAGAGCTCTCTTCCTATTGTATTTCACGAGTACCTGTACCTGTTATTATGTGGATTTCATAGCTATTATATCATGGTTATTATTCTAGTTATATGTTGGTTATAAGCATGGTTCCATAACAAGTTATAGTTATGGCTCTTGACGTGTTTTGATTAGTTGATGAATGGTAATGAATGTATGACCTAAAAAACGTTATAGCAACTATTATGGGAGGGAATTAAACCTTCTTGATGATTTTGTTAGGTCCCTATAATACTAGTGTATTCCCTTATTATTATTGTCATTGTACCCTTTATTGTTATTTTTGTGCCCATGTTTTCCCCATATTTTTATTATTGTGCCCCTAGAAGCCCACTATTGTTATTTTTGTGCCCTTACATTATTATTGTTATGTCGGCTCTGATTATATTGTGACCCCTTAGACTCCTACATTTAAAGGAGGTCTTGTCATTTGTATGATCCAATAATTTTCATTTGTATAATGTAAATGAGGTTTCCCCATCGAATAGGCTACGTTTTAAGTCATTGATCTATCTCTTTCTTCTATTTTTCTGAGCTGGTTGCATAATAATTGGTATCTGAGCTTTGGATTCTAGGGTTTCACTGCTTCAAACTAGTCATCGTGGAATTTTTGCAATAACATTTTTTATAAGAAGCTTCAAAAGATGAAATTAAAACCCATTTGAGACAAAATTGTGGTGAACTATGTGATTAAATTTTAGATCTTGCCTCACTATGTTTTTGGAGATATAAATTGAGGAAGTTAGGGTTTTTGTAGATCCTGAATTGGACCTCAAACAAGTCAACTTGGGAAAATCGTCATAACTTTATCTTTGAGCCTATGATTCAAATTTCGTAAAAAGTGACAGAAATAAGACATATTGTAGTTTGTTTGGTATCATTTTTGGAACCTAAGGTCAAAACAGTGACACGTGGCACATCATACAAGTTTGCTCTAATGAACTACTCTATAATTAGGTCATCGCGAGAGATTGGGCATAAATCTTTCTTCGGGAATCCAATTTTGATCAAACTTATGGGGTTGGAAATAAGACTCATAGGCTTATTAAAAGCTGCAATTTTAGAACTTGGAGATTCAAAATTACAGAGTTACAGGCATTTCAAGATCGAGCTCATACAAAGTGGAAAAAAAAAGGTGTGTAGTTTTTTTTAAAATTTGAATAAGCCTTGTTTGAGAAAGTAGTTTGAAGTGATTCAAAGGGAATTATGAAGCATACTTATCATTCATTGATGAACCAAAGAAATAAAATGGAAACACCTAGTAAGCAACCTGAAATCTCTACTATGACACATGAAGAAGAGGAAGAAATGCAACATGATATATCAAAATTACGAGACCAAGTGCAACAAATTTTTCTCTGTAAGATGGATGGTTTAAAGAATGGAATGGAAGATAAGACGGATGATATATATGTAAAACTTAAAGGCAACATGGAATTTTTGAAGAGAGATTTGACAAATTTGCTACAAGAAATGCTTACTAATGACAAAGGGTAATAAAGGAAAATTCGTGATGAGAAAAAAAATAAATGTTAGTCATGATTTCATAGACTCTAACATTGGATTGAAGACCCACCATGTTCCAAAGATCGATATGAAGAAGTTTGATGGCAAGGATCCCGTAACATGGATACTACAGATGGAGAAATATTTTAACCTCCATAATGTGCAAAGCACACAAAAGGTACACATTGCAACTTTATATTTGGAACCCAATCAGTTTGTATGGTATCAATGGCTTTGATCTTGTAAACAAATTGTCTCCTGGGAAATTTTTATGGAAGAAATGATAGCACATTATCAGGATACAAAAAGCAACACCTTTTTTAACCAATTGATAAATCTCAAACAAAAGGGTTCAATGGTGGAGCACATTGAGAACTTTAAAAAATTGAATATAAGGGTAAAATATATTCCATAGGAGCATAGGATTGATGTTCTCATAGGGAATTTAAAGGATAAAATCCAACATGAGGTTCACCTTTAGGAACTTGATTCATTGGAGAAGGCATTCAGGTTGGCAAGAAAAATTGAAAGAAAAATTATGGCAAAAGGAAGAGTACCACTCACAACTATAAAGGTGGAAGTATTGTTCCCCATAGCCTTCCACAACCTACTTGACACCACAACAATTGGAAGAAAAAAGAGAAAAAGGGATTTGTTACCCTTGTGATAGAAAATACATTAAAGGACATAAGTGTGCTAAGAAGAAATTATTTTACATAGATTGTGAAGAGGAGGAAGAAAAGGAACAAGAAACATAAAAATAAGAGGATATACACCATGAAAAAACCCTAGAGAAAGAAGAAATGAATACGACCATATCTTGTAATGCATTGGCCGGAATTAACACTCCTCAAGCTATCAAGATAGAAGGACATATCAAGAAGAAAAAAGTAATAGTGTTGATTGATTCAGGCGGTACCCATAATTTTATTCATTGTAAGATAGCCAAGGAATTGAATTGCTTCCTATATCCAGCACCAAAGTGTCAAGTGATGGCTGCAAATGAAGGAACCATAAATTTCTCTAGAAAGTGCCATAATATCAAGCTATCGATGGGAGAATATGTTTTGAGTAGTCCAATGCTTTCCATTCCAATGGGTGGTGCTGATGTTGTACTAGGAGTCTAATGGCTACAATCTTTAGGTATAACTTTTAATTTTCAAGAAAATTCCTTGAAATTTGTCTCGAAAGGAAAGGAAGTTGAATTAAGGGGTATCACAGGGAAATCAGGAAAGATAATAATCTCTAACGGCATGAAAAAGCTTCTAAATAACGAACAACGAGGCATAATTGCATAATTATGTTCGCTAGAGGTCCCTAGATTGGAATCATCTATTTCTCCCAACCTCCAAAAAGTCTTGGAAAATAATTCCAGGGTATTTGAGAATCCAAAAGGCCTACCACCTATTCATGATCATGATCATGATATTCATTTGATTCCAGGAAGTGTTCCTCCAAACATCAGGCCTTACAAATATCCCTATGCCTAAAAGAGAGAAATTGAACGTATGGTTGCAGAAATGCTAGAGGCAGGTATAATTCAACCTAGTTAAATTTATTTCTCTACTCCAGTAGTATTGGTGCATAAGAAGTATGGATCATGGCGCATGTGTCCGAATTATAGGGATCTCAACAAGCTCACTATTAAAGATAAATTCCTGATTCTTGTCATTAATGTATTATTGGATCAACTGCATGGAGAAATTTACTTCACCAAGTTAGACCTTCGTTCAAGATATCACCAAATCAGAATGAATACTGAAGACATTCTGAAAACAACATTTAGAACTCATGAGGGTCATTATCAATTTTTTGTCCTGCCTTTTGGCCTTACCAATGTGCCTTCTACATTTCAAGGTTTGATGAATTCCATTTTCAAACCCTTCCTTAGAAAATTTGTGTTAGTATTTTTTGATGATATACTATCTACATCAAGTCTTGGAAGGATCATGTTCAACATGTTGACAGAGTGCTCAAACTATTGGAAGAGAAACAATTATATGCAAAAACCTCCAAATGTTTCTTTGGAGTATAAGAGGTGGAATATTTGGGTCATATTATATCTCATCAAGGTGTTAAGGTAGACCCTAGAAATTAAAGCCATTAACGAATGGAAAATCCCCACATCCATAAATCCTCTATAAGGATTTATTGGGTTGACAGGGTATTATTGCAAGTTTGTTAAGAATTACCAGAGAATAGCAGCACCTATAACAACACTATTGAAGAAAGATGCATTTTCTTGGAATTCTAGAAGCATTGAAGTCCTTTGAACATCTTAATGAGGCAATGTGCCTAGCACTAGTCTTAGCTACACTAGACTTCACAAAAACCCTTATTATGAAATGTGATGCCTCAGGAAATGGAATTGGTGCTATTTTAATACAACAAGAAAGACCCATTTCTTTCGAAAGTCGTCCAATCAAAGGAAAATATTTACACAAAGCTATTTATGAGAAGGAAATCGGAAATACTACATGCACTTAAGAAATGGTGACCTTACCTAATGGGAAGACCCTTCAAGGCAAAAACATATTATGATAGTCTTAAATACTTTTTAGAACAAATATTATCTTCAGAAGAGCAACAAAAATGGGTCACAAAGATGTTGGGTTATGAATTTGAAATCATCTGCGAAAAAGGGAAGCAAATGTTGTTGCAGATGCACTCTCAAGAAAGGATGAGGATGTGGAAGCATTGCTTTGTGCCATTTCTAATATCCAACTAGATTGGATAAACGAAGCAAGGGATTAATGGAAGAATGACGAAGAAGTGTGGGCACTCATTCAAAAGTTGCAACAAGATCCCAGCACATATGATACATTTAGTTGGAAAAATGATTCGTAATGGTACAAAGATTTCTTGTACTTCTGTAAGAATTCCCAACTCAAACAAAATATTCTTAGGGAATTTCGCACATCTCCCTTAGGAGGGCACTCAGGATTTTTAAAAACTTTCCACAAGGTTAAGAAGGATTTTTTTTGGAATGGCCTTAAATCTGATATTCAAAAGTTTATGGCGGAATGTTTGGTTTGCCAACAAAATAAAGTTGAGAAAATTAATACCCCAGGTTTATTACAACCTTTATCCATTCCAAGTCAATGTTGGGAGGAGGTTTCAATGGATTTTATCACAAGTTTACCAAAGTCCAAAGGAAAGAGTGTCATCATGGTGGTAGTTGACAGACTTACCAAGTATGCACACTCTTATGCATTATCTCATCCATTTAAAGCTAGTATAGTTGCTAGTACATTTATGGAGACAATTCAAAAGCTATGTGGAAACCCAAAGATTATTGTAAGCGACAGAGATCCTATTTTCACTGGAAAGTTTTTGACATTATTATTTTCTTGTCTCGGTACTCAGTTAGCTCATAACTCATCTTATCATCATCAATCTGACGAGTACACTGAGATAGTGAACACATGTTTGGAAGGATATCTTCATTGCTTTGTATATGATAAATAGACACAATGGGTCAAATGGTTACCTCTCGCTGAATGGTGGTATAACACTTCCTTCCATATTGCAGCAAAAATGACCCCATTTATGCTGCTTTATGGATATTATCCACCATCCATCACATCATATTTAAGAGAAACTTCTAAGGTTCAAGCATGGGGGCTTCACTTGGGGAGAAATATGGTACCACGTGGGTTCATATTGGGGGATATTTATTGACGAAAAAATGACATAATGTATTGAGGGATATATAGGGAGTAGAGGCTTTTAATATTGGCAAGTATAAAAAATGTAGCCCAAAGTCAATGAAAAAAAGTATAAAGGGGTATAAAAAATGTTAATGAAGAAAGGGATACTTAGAATATCTAATGAAAGTAGGGGTTTTTAAATTGGGAAGGTGTATTGGGCTCATATTGGTAGGGGGTTAAATAATGTGATTTTTAGGGGTATTTTCCAATATGTAATCAAATTAAGGGTATTGTTTAATATGCCATGAACGCACGTGATATGACATAGGTTCATTGAGTGAAGCCCCTGTGGGTTCAAGCAGTGGAATATCACATCGAGCATCAGAAAAAAGTTGTCCAACTCATAAAGGATAACCTCACTTTGGTGCAAAATAGAATGAAACAACAGGAATATCAACATCGTAGTGAAGTAAGTTTTGATGTAGGTGACTGGGTATACAGCTACAACCATACAAACAAATGTCCCTCAAGCAAGCTAGGAAGGATAATAAATTATCACCAAAGTATTATAGCCCATACAAGGTGTTGCAAAAGATTGGTACTATGACATACAAATTGGAACTTCTTGCATCTTCCTGAGTGCACCCAGTTTTCCATGTCTCATGCTTAAAGAAGGTTATAGGTGACAAGCTCCCAATTCAAACAATATTACTAGATCTTGATGAGGAAAGAAAAATCATATTGGAACCTGAAGTAGTCACAGAAATAAGAACTCGATAGCTGCGAAATTGATCAATTTCAGAGTATCTCATCAAGTGGAAGAACTTACCCGCTGAAGATTCTACATGAGAGGATGATAATTTTATACAAAAGCATCCAAAACTACTCAAGCTTGAGGACAACACTATTTTGAAGGATAGGGACATGTTAGGTCCCTATAATACTAGTGTATTCCCTTATTACTGTCATTATTGTGCCCATGTTGTCCCCATATTGTTATTATTGTGCCCCATAGAAGCTAACTATTGTTATTGTTGTGTCTTTACATTATTATTGTTATGTTGGCTCTGATTATATTGTGACCCCTTACACTCCTATATATAGAAATGAGGTCTTGTCATTTGTATCATCTAAGAATTTTTCATTTATGTAATATAAATGAGGTTGCCCCCTTGAAGAGGCCACGTTTTAATCGTTGATCTATCTCGTTCTTCTATTTTGTGAGTTGGTTGCATAATAGATTCTCAGATAAGTTTCATACCCATATGTTTAGAAATTCATTCATGACCTGTATATTACATGTTCTCAACATGTTTGACGAAATGATTGTCATGGTTAGGCTCAATTAGGTTAAGTCTTTGATTAATTTTTATATGAATGGATTTTTCATGATGTTATTTATCATTCTAGAAAGTCTCACTGAGTTCTGGGTAGTGGTATGGAGGCTAGCCTAAAATAATGGCTTAGAGTCTGGGACCGCACCCTCTAAACTAAAGAATTTGGGTCACGATGACACCTTGGTAGGGTCATGCAAGCAATTGAAGGCTCTCAACCACATGGAGGCATTTTCATGCATGCGAATGGAAGCCTAGATCAACAAAAATGAATTCCAACTTGGGATTTAGGCACCCTGAGTGTTTGTTTATCTCTTGGGTGTCCTGTAGCTCATGAAGAAGTCCAGTTAGGTTTTAGTTTGTAGATTCCACTTCCTTAGTTGTGCTTAGGAGTTTGAGTCAAGTCAGAGTAGCCATCAACTCATGTTTACTCCGACAGGCCGATGAAAGTGGGTAGATGTGGGAGGTGTTGTTACATGATGCTTGTGGCTCTCTAATCACTATAGTTAAAATTTTGTCCTCCTATGTTACTTGAATATAGGGGAAAAATCATTCCTCTTCACTTGAGTAATGATAAGAGAAAACAATAAAATATATAAGAAGGTGTTTTGACCATCCTTGATGCAACAACACATGATTTTCATGAGAAACTATTATAGGGGAGTGAGAAAGGGGATGTAAGGTTTCCTAAATGCCTAACATTATCAAACACCAGAAGAATGAAAAGATTTTTTTCATTAGGAATATATGTGAGACACTCTATACCATTACATGTGGAGTTCCAAATATATTCAATTGATTATATTGAATTATGCCAATAAAATGTCCTCTAATGGGGTTTCTAGTTGTGAGAGGGAGGGCACAAAGATCATATGCCTCAAGATCAACCAACCTCCCATGCATGCCACCATGTGTATGGTAATTGGGTAGGAAATAAAGGGTGATGATTAAGGTTTAATGAGCTAGCAAGGGGGAGGGGGATATTTGACACTTCAACTCATTTACACATACTAAAATCTCCAAATGAGAGTGGATTTTAATTAATGTGGAAGATGGACACAATCTAGGTGCATGGGCTTATTGATAAATGGAAACAAGAAATTTCAGTTTAATTTGTCCTTGAATTAAACTGAGAATTAAAATCAAATTCTATTCTCATAGCAACTTGTAAATAGTTGATTAAGTTTAACTAACTTAATTAGCTTAAGAATTTCGAGTTAGAAGTCTTTCCATAGTCATGTATATGTTCTCCCTAAGTTTTAGGGGTCCAGTATGAGTTTAAATTGAGTTGGAAATTATATCACTCAGTTTACTGAGTTAGGTTTAATTAGATTAGTTCCAAACTATTTATGGAACTAATAGAGAGTTAACAGTTAGTTGGTGCACTAGTACATCCACAAGTGTCACTCTAGTTAACTGAAGATTGCCTCGTCGAAAACTCATGAATGTCGATTCTGAGAAAGGCCTAGTTGAGACTAGAGTGTAGGGACAATGTAATATCAATTGTATTATATACTGGAGTGTAAATATCATGCATGCATAAGAGATTGATCCTATGTTTGGATTGTGCAATTTTGGAAGCATGAATTCCCTTTAAATACTTGCTATTCATCCTAGGAATTATGCAAGAGATTAGGAGCTTGGAGAGCTACAGAATTGGCTAAGTGTTGGCCAAGAGCTAGCTTGTGAGATCAAAGAGTTGAGCATACTTGTGTGGAATTGTTCTAGTGAGAACAAGATTTGTATATTCTCTCATATTTAAGATATATTCAATACAAATAGTGGGGTTTTGAGCAGTGGCTTTCCCAAGATACATATTGTGTTATGTGTCATTGATTTATCTTCTTCTTGTTCAAATTGTTTTTATCGATTTATCAGCTTTTGTTGGTTGAAAGTAGAATTAGATTCTTGTCCTATGCTTTAGTAAATTGCATGAGCTTGTGAATCTATAGGAATTTATACATAGCTATTATGTGGAAAAATGACTCCATTACAAGCATGGTAGTAGATAGGTGTAGAATTATAATGATACAAGGGCTATAAAGAGATCCACTGGTGATGGGATGATAAGTTCTAATGATAGGGAGAAAATTATAACTTGAGCTAGAGGAATGCATAGAATTTTTTTAGATCTCAGGGAGGATATGAAGACTCTGTATTCCTGATGCAGGAGCATCTAGACTTAACCAGCAATGTGAAGGTTTGTTCACATGTGGCTAAATGAGTTGAATTTCAATGACTTGAGTGGTCAAAAGTCAGTTTTAACCGAGAGGGTTGGATCTCTCAATAATATGATTTGTATTTCATTATTGTAATAGTTAGGAAATTGTCTTATTTTAGATTAAGGGATAAGTTGTTAGCATAGGTGTGCATTGGAGCTTGAAAATAGAGATTTGATGGTTAGAATGATAAAAAAATAGGGATTGAGTTGTTAACAGAGTTTGAATAGGATCCTACTCATATAATGAAAAAAATTGTAATGGAAAGAGAGAGTGGAGATGATAGAGGATTGAGTGAAGCGAGAATGGAGTGATAGAGAGGATTTAAAGATTGAAACAGGGGTCTTTTAATTTCTATAATTGAGCTAGAGGGCTGAGACTTTGTAACCATTATTGTAATGAATAATTGATTCAGTGGGCGATTATATGTCGATTCTGTTGAAACTCTTGTTTTTCCTCTGTATATTTTCCTTCGGAATGAATCAAGAATTTTTCTTTGTCTTATACTTTAATTTATAAATCTAAGAATTCAAAGGTTAATTTTGGTCCTTAGCGTCAATAAAAGTGGCTGAAGCCACATTAATCCTAGCCGTCGATTCAAGTTCCAAATAATAGTGTGATATCATGCCAACCGTTGGATTATTCCCGCATTGCATCGAAATATTCATTTGCAAAGGGATAGGTTTTAAGACCATGCGATGTGCAATTTCCGATCCATCGCATCACAAATATTTCATTTATAATTGAATGGACCTTAGGCATTAGGAAAGTGCGATGTGGGATGTGTGATATGGTTGCTGATTAAATCACATTGCAACATTTCATGTGGATGTATCAGGCCTAAGCACTTGCCAACTGCGATTTGTGATTGCAATATGCTATGGATAGTTGGATCAAATGTGTGTGATATATGGTGTACCAGAAAGTGGCTCTATTGAAAGGGGAAATATCAGTTGTGGAACATAAAAGAGGGAATTAGAGCAATGTAGCAAAATAAATTGAATATAAAGAGAAAATGTAAATGCAGGGTCGATTGTTGATAAATAGAAGAACAATTGACCTCCTATGTCATTTTGGTATCAGAGCACAATTTGACTGTAGTAAACATGTCGTTGAGGAGAGGAGATGGCATAGATTGAGGAAGACCTGAAGCAAATGCAGTTCTGCTAGAGGAGATATGGAGTTTGCATACAAGGATGAACACAATAGAGACTACTTAGAGGAGAATACCTGATGAAGGGGATGCCAGTGATGCAGAATAATATTCTAAGGAAGAAGAGGAGGAGGAAAATGAAACTACCAAAGTCATCAAGATGTTGGCTAAAGTAGGAGGAAAACTAAAGGAATTCCTACGTATGCAGGGAGTCTCAATCCAGAATAGTTAATGGATTGGATCAGCTCAGTAGACAAATATTTTGACTATGAGGAGGTTGATGATAAGAAGAAGGTAAAATTTGCAGTTACTAGATTGAAGGGTCGTGCAGCTATTTGGTGGGATGAACTATAAACATCCAAAACAAGGAAAGGAAAATCCAAGATCAAGTAATGGGACAAAATGGTGAGTAAAATGAAAGCTAAATTTATGCCAAAAGATCATCAGTCAAATATTTTTAAACAATTACAGAATTTGAGGCAAAAAGGAATGTCTGTTAAAGAGTACACATAAGGATTTTATAGATTAAGTATTAGAGCAAGACATGAAGAGGATGACATGGAGAAGGTATCTAGATATATCAATGGCTTAAGATATGACATACATGATGAGATTAGCTTGCTGAGTCTAAAGACCATTGAGGATGCCTATGAAGCATGTTTGAAGGTAGAAAATAAGATGCCGAGAAAAAAAAATTAGAGGAATAGAGGAAGAAGCTCCATAAGAGGTAGAGGAACTACCAGACCAAGGGGTCAACAACATCAAAATGAAGCAGGCATTTCAAGTAGTATACCATCACAGAGGGGAGATTCTAATAGAGGAAGATTTGTACCCAGAGGAAGAGATATTCGGTGTTACACATGTAGAGAATGGGGACATGGATCGTGGGACTATCCTCATAATAAAACAACAAGTCAAAGGAATGTGAATGTGGCTGAGGCAAAGCAAGAAACACCTCGAATCATAGAAAATGAAGAATCCCCTGAAGTAGGAGAATCCATGTTGTTAAAACGGGCATTTCTTAAGGCAGAGAAAGAGACTGAAGAACCAGCACATAGGAAGAATTTATTTAGAACTACATGTAAATCCAAAGGTAAATGTTATAAATTGATAAATGATAGTGGAAGCATTGATAACCTTGTTTATACGGAGATGGTGGAAAAGCTAGGATTAGAGAAGAAAATACACCCTACTCCTTACAAAGTGTCATGGTTGCAGAAAGGACATCAGATTATTGTGACAAAAAATGCAAGGTAGAGATACAGATTGGTACATATAAGGATGTGATATTATGTGATAATTCCAATGGATGTATGCCATGTATTTCTGGGAAGACCGTGGCAGTTCAATTGGAAAGCTATTCATGATGGGAGGAAAAACACTTATAATTTGGAGAAGGATGGAAACAAACATACACTTCTGCCATTGAAGGATGATGCTGACAAAGGAGTGCTTGCAAATAGTTTTTTACTGATGAGTGGAAAGGAGTTGTTGCAAGAGGTTGCAAAAGGTGAAGAAATACATTTTGCTGTCATAGAACATGTATTTCATTAAATTTAGAATTAAATAGTGGATCTAGAATAACAAAATAACTAGAAAACTCAATTGTAGTGATGTCCTTGTAATAAGTTTTCTCTATTTTTAATGAAATATGTGTTATAGGGAGACCTAAGGTAATTTTAACTTCCACAAACTTAGATGATTTACCTGAAGAAATCAAAACTTTGTTAAATGATTTTGCTGATATTATTGTGGTTGAGTTGCCGTTGCCAAATGCATTGCCACCAATCAAGAGTATTAGTCATCATATTGATCTAATACTAGGAGTAAGTTTGCCAAGAAAGAAGTGTACAAATTAACTCCTAAGGAGAATGAAAAAATTGGAAGACAAGTGCAAGAACTGATGGATAAGGGACTAATCAAAGAGAGTCTTAGTCCATGTGTTGTGCCAACAGTACTTAGTCCAAAGAAAGGAGGTGAATGGCGTATGTGTACAGATTCCAAAGCCATAAACAAGATCACTATGAGGTATAGATTTCCTTTGCCACACATGGATGATTTGATGGATTGTTTGAGTGGGTCAAAGTATTTTACTACAATAGATTTGAAGAGTGGATATCATCAAATAAGAATTAGAGAAGGAGATGAATGGAAGACTACATTTAAAACAAACAGTGGGTTGTATGAGTGGTTGGTGATGCCTTTTGGACTCACTAATGCACCTAGCATGTTCATGAGATTGATGAACGAAGTTTTGAAGGATTATGCAGGCAAGTTTTTTATTGTTTATCTTGATGATATTCTAGTTTTTAGTAAAAGTAAAGAAGAACATTTAGAGCATATTAAATTGGTTTTAAGAACTCTATAGAAAGAGAAATTACTGATAAATATGAAGAAATGTAGTTTCATGAAAGAGGAATTAATTTACTTAGGATTTGTAGCTTCTAAAGAAGGGTTGAAAATGGATCTAGAGAAAGTCCAAGCAATTTGGAACTGGCCTATTCCCAGGAATATATTTGAGGTAAGAAATTTTCATGGTCTTGCAAGTTTTTACAGGAAATTTATTAGAGGTTTTAGTCAGATTTGTGCACCAATTCTTGAAACAATCAAAGAGACTAATCAGCCATTCAAGTGGACAGAAGCAACAGACATGAATTTTAAGTTGCTGAAGAGGAAGATCACAGAGAAACCAATTTTATCTTTACCTGATTTTGCAAAAGTATTTCAAGTTGAAACAGATGTTAGTGGAGTTGCAATTGGAGCAGTTTTGAGTTAGGAACAGAGACAAATAGAGTACTTCAGTGAGAAATTAAATGAAGCGAAGAAGAAGTATTCTTCTTATGATAAATAATTTTATGCTATTGTACAAGCCTTAAAAAATGAAGACATTATTTGTTGCCAAAGGAGTTTATACTGTATTCTGACAATCATGCATTATAGTTCATAAACAACCAGCCGAAATTGAACCAGAAACATGCCAAGTGGGTAGAGCTTTTGCAGAGATTTACTTTTGTGATAAAGAACACAAGTGGTAAGTTGAACAAAGTCACTGATACATTAAGCAGGGTAAATTTCATTGTGCAAGAATTAAAAGTTGGTGTTGTAGGATTTGAAGAAATGGTTGAAATGTACAAAGATGATGCAAATTTGAAAGATATATATACAGCAGTACAAAATCCAATAGTTCATAACAGAAGTCGATGGTTAGATTATCTTATCCAAGGAGCTTTATTATTTAAAGGCAACAAGTTGTGCATTCCAAAATGTTCTATGAGGGAAAACATAATAAAGGAGAAACATAGTGGAGGATTATTAGGTCACTTTGGACAAGACAAAACCTTTGCTCAGGTAAATGCTTTTTATTATTGGTGAAAAATGCAAACTGATGTTAAGAGATTTGTTGAGAAGTGTAGGATATGTCAGCATGCTAAAGGGAGAAGGCATAATACAAGATTTTATCAGCCATTGCCAATACCAGACCGACCATGGGATGCCGTTAGCATGGATTTTGTTTTTGGATTACCTAAAACTCAAAAAGGGAATGATTCCATTTATGTTGTGGTAGATAGATTTTCCAAGATGGCACATTTCATTACTTGTAAGAAGACTAGTGATGCAACACATATAGCTAATCTAGTTTTTTTAGAAATTGTAAGATTACATGGATTGCCTGTAAATATTGTGTCTGATAGAGATGCAAAGTTTGTAGGGAATTTCTGGAGAACTCTTTAGAAGAAACTAGGAGCTAACCTCAGTTTCAGTTTAGCATACTATCCTTAAACAGATGGACAGGCTGAAGTAGTAAACAGGAGCTTGGGAAACATATTGAGAAGTTTAATGTATCAAAATCCTAAGCAATGGGATTTAGCATTAACTTAGGTTGAGTTTGCTTATAATGACATTCCAAACCGAAGTACTGGAATGAGTCCATTTTAGATTATTTTTTGGATGAATCCAAGAGGTGTGTATGAGCTCAAAAATTTGGGTAAACAAGAGACAAGAAGTGAAAAAGCTGAAGAGTTTGCCGAGCAGGTGTAGAGACTACAAGAAGATGCCAAAGGCAGATTGCAGGAAAGTAGTGGCAAATACAAATAGGGAGTAGATATGAAAAGAAGAGAGAAAGAATTCCAAGTAGGATATTTAGTGATGGTGTATTTGAGAAAATAAAGATTTCCTACTAAGACTTGCAATAAACTAAAGATGAAAAAGATAGGACCATGTAGGATTTAAAGAAATTTTTCAACTAATGCTTATGAAATTGAATTGCCAGAAGTGATTGGAATATCACCTATCTTCAATGTTGTAGATTTGTATCCATACAAAGAGACAGAGCTACATGAGGAAACTATAGAAGATGAAGTTCAAACTTTGAACTGGGAAGAACAAATGCCAAAGGCAGTTAAGAAAGAGGTGGAAGCTATTTTGGAGAAAAGAGTATCCAAAAGAACTAGAGGACAAGTTTATTTTCAATATCTAGTCAAATGAAAGGGAAAACTAGTGGAGGATGCTAGCTGTTTGACAACAGTAGTGTTGCAGAAGTATGGAGTAAACCCTAAAAATCTGAGGGATGATTCTTTTCTTCCCCGGGAGTCTGATGCAAGAGCATTTGGACTTAGCCATCAATGTGAAGGTTTGTTCACATGTTGTGGCTAAATATGTTGAATTTCATTGACCTGAGTGGTCAAAAGTCAATTTTAACCAAGAGGGTTGTATCTCTCAAGAAAATGATCTGTATTTCATTATTGTAATAGTTAGGAAATTGTCTTATTTTAGATTAAGGGATAAGTTGTTAGCATAGGTGTGCAATGGAGCTTGAAAATAGGGATTTGATGGTTAGAATGATCAAAAATAGAGATTTAGTTGTTAACAGAGTTTGAATAGGATCTGACTCATATAATGAAAAAAATTGTAATGGAAAGAGAGTGGAGATTATAGAGGATTGAGTGAAGCGAGAGTGGAGTGGTAGAGAGGATTTAAAGATTGAAAGAGGGGTCTTTTAATTGTTGTAATTGAGCCAGAGGGCCAAGACTCTGTAATGATTATTGTAATGAATAATTGATTCAGCGAGTGATTATATACAAATTCTGTTGAAACTCTCATTTTTCCTCTGTATATTTGCCTTCGGAATGAATCAAGCATTTTTCTCTATCTTATGCTTTAAGTTATAATTCTCAATGTTCAAAGGTTAATTGGGGTCCTTTGCATTAATAATAGCGGATGAGGCCCACATTAATCCCAACCTTCAATTCAAGTTCCAAACAACAGTGTGATATCACACCGACCGTTGGATTATTCCTGCATCACATTGCATCACAAGATTCATTTGCAAGGGGATAGGCCTTAAGACCATGTGATGTCTGATCACCGATCCATTGCATAGCAAATATTTCATTTATAATTGAATGGACCTTGGGCATTGGGAAAGTGAGATGTGTAATGCGCGATGTGATCGCTGATTAAATTGCATTGCAATGTTTCATGTGGATGTACCAGGCCCTAAGCACTTGCCAACTGTGATTTACGATTGCTATATGTTGTGGACCATCTGATCAAATGTGTTGTGATCTACAGTGTACCACCAAGCGACTCTATTGAAAGGGGAAATATCAATTGTGGAACATAAAAGAGGGAATCAGAACAGCGCAGCGGAAGCGACTGAATATAAAGGGAAAAGGTAAACACCGGGCTGATTGTTGATAAATAGAAGAAAAATTGACCTCCTATGTCAATTCCTCTTTGAACCTATACTTTAGAAAGGAGATGTATATGTTAAGCTCTCTCAGGTAATCCTCACCCTCCATGTTGCATAACTCACTCCACAATAATGGTTTTTTTGATGGTGAGTAGAGAATTTCAGTAGCAGTAGATGGGAATTTGGTATTCAACTAATTAGGGGAGAGAGGCTATATTATTTGATATCATTATAGTGGTAATGATTAAGGGGAGATCCAAATAAAGGATAAGATACAATGTCTACCCTTTAGAAGGGGCCTCTAACTCCTACCTTATCAAGCAACTAGAGAATGATGTAATTGAAGTAGAGGGTAAGTTTAAGAAACACTACCAAGGGGAGGAAAAGAGAGAATTTCTAGAAAATGATCTTGTTGTATAAGGAAGGTGGTTGGAGATGAGTCAGGCTCAAATACTTTGAGAAGTTGAAAAATGGGTGTTGGATCCTATCTACTCCCACAAATGGGACACCAAGTATTTTGATCCAAATGCTTATAATAATAAGAAAGAAAGAGGGCCAAAGGAAAGGCATATGAGCTCGTAATAAGGGATGGAAAAAGGTTTTTTATAAGAAAGGAAGGAAAGACATAAACTTCATGGTCACAAGACACATTTGTCATTTCTCTAGGTTTTGTTTAATGTTTGTAAATCATATGATCATATGACTACTAGTCAATTTCAACTAAACATGTTTTTGATATGAGTTCAACATATCAAGAAAGAGATATCCCCTCCTCCTAATTACCACATTGGAATTTAAAGATGAAATAAGTGTTTGTCTTTCTCTCAGTCTCCATTATGTACATAATTCTCCAATAAAATTTTATACAAGTGTAGGGGCTCTCTTTCTTGTAGTCCCCATCTTAATAGACAATTGTCAAATCATATTTTGGAAAAGTGTATCAACTAACACCACTTCATGATTCCTTTGACATTATCAAAGGTTTGATTTACATGTTGCCTTATTAGAATTCAAAAGTTCCTTAACCTTCATTAACATTTGTAAACATTATAGATTTGAGGCTTCTGCGATTTGTGTTATGTGCAATAGTTTCCAGATCCATTGCATTGATATTGGTCATATTGAAGTTTCGAACCATCTTATGTGGTTTATCTTAAGGAATAATTAAAAATGTGAAAGTTTGATCATATGAAAGTGATATGTATATATAAATAAACGAATACCTAAAATATGAGGAGGAAGAATGATGAGAGCCGACAGGATTAAAATCCTAATAAATAAATAAAAATTCAATGTTAATTTTAATATTAATGAAATGTAAAGTGTAAATGTAAGTAATATTAGAATTGGGGATTTTTAATGAAACTTTAATGTATTAAGTAAAGTTTTTAAAAAGTTAATATTTAATATGAAATATGATGTATTAATAAAGTTAATATAAGGTTAATGAAATGTAATAATAAAGTGTTAATAAGAATCGTTAATGTAGAGAATAGGTAAAGTGTATTAATTAATATATAGGATAATAATGATTAAGTTAGTGAGAGAAATAAAGTTGAATGGAGGAAAGTATAATAAAGGAGTTAAATAGAGATAGATTTGGTGGTTAAGGTGGGAATATAATTCTCACTTATTTTCCATCCATCATCACGATTAAGGTTATTAGCATGTTTTCCTATCTCTATAGCCTTCCTAAATTTCCTATGGCAATAGTGATAAACTTTGGCCAGGATATATGTGTTTTCAATACAAATTTGATGTTTGGTTTGATTGGAACGCTCAGATAAAGCTAAGGTTTTGGAATGATTGTGTTTTATGTCAGTGACATGTTCTTGAATCCCACTCATAATAGATCGACTAGTCTCTCCGATGTATGGTTTTCCACATAAACAAGAAATTAAATAAGCTCTTTTTTTACATTTAGGATGAATGAGATCTTTAAATGATTTGAGATAGTTTCAAATTATGCTGATAGATATATCATTTGTGGAAATATATATTTTAAATTATTTAAATATATTTTACAATACAATTTAAAAATAGTACTCTTTGAAGTTGAATTTAATTAAATATCATGCAAAAATATACATTTAACTTAATATTTGTATTTTTTAAAATTATTTAAAATTTATTGAAACTAAATTTGATATTTTTCAAATTTATATAAAAATTAGAGAGAAGAAGTATTTATATAATCAATTCTCTCTTATTATGGGTTTGCATTATATATATATATATATATATATATATATATATATATATATAATATATATATATATATATTATATATATATATATATATATATATATATATATATATATTATATATATATATATATATATATATATATAAATATATATATATATATATATATATGTATGTATGTATATATATATATATGTCTTGACCACATGGTGAATCGGTAACTGCTAGATCTACTATAACACCAACAATACATCCAACAACCTGCAAGTAGATATACTAATTTCTTATGATTTTTCTTATGATTTTTGCAAGAGCCAAGATTCATGGATAAGGGGAATCTACTACGAGACTTAATATAAGGAAGACCAAGGATCAATTCCCTTAGGTCAATTCTCATTCATGGATAAGGGGAATCTACTACAAGACTTAATTCCCTTAAATCAATTCTCATTCATGGATAAGGGGAATTTACTATGGGACTTATTTCCCTTAGATCAATTCTCATTCATGGATAAGGGGAATCTGCTGTGAGACTTAATCTAAGGAAGACCGAGGATCAATTCTCTACTCATACTCAATGAGATTTGAAGTGAGGCCATAATAGAGCATTATACTCAATGAGATTTGAACAACAATCTCTTGAGCTTTGCCCAAATAGACTTACCATTAAACTAGATAAGGGGAATGTACTGTGAGACTTAATCTAAGGAAGACCGAGGATCAATTCCCTTAGATCAATTCTCATTCATCGATAACGGGAATCTACTGTGAGACTTAATTCCCTTAGATCAATTCTCATTCATGGATAAGGGGAATCTACTGCGAGACTTAATCTAAGGAAGACCAAGGATCAATTCTCTACTCCTTATACTCAATGAGATTTGAAGTGAGGCCATAAGAGGAAATTATACTCAATGAGATTTGAATAGCGGTCTCTTGAGCTTTGCCCAAACAGACTTACTATTACGCCATAATAGGACATTATACAAGATTTGAACAACAGTCTCTTGAGCTTTGTAGGACATTATACGAGATTTGAACATCAGCCTCTTGAGCTTTGCTCAAACAGACTTACTGTTACACCATAAAAGGAAATTCCATAACAGGACATTATACTCAATGAGATTTGAATAGCGGTCTCTTGAGCTTTGCCCAAACAGACTTACCCTTAAATGAAATTTGAACCGTCATCCATTGAGCTTTTCCCAAACAAACTTACTGTTAAACTACACACTGTACGCTTTTGCAATATATTAAAGCATCTTACTTGATGTTATAAGAGAAAAGTTAGTATATATCCAATCAAACCAGGCCAGTTGCGAAGCAACAAGTCCCTGCCCAAGGACATGGCATGGGTCCAAGACAATATTTTGGGCATGGCATGGTGCCAAGACAATAATTGTGCAAATTTCAAATTTCCTTTAGCTTTAGATTAGCCGATAGCTGCCCACGGTGGTTTGCTTTAATAGGTGGAGAGCCTCTCCAGATTGGCATACATAAGGCCTTCGAAAGCATCCTACATGCTGTAGACATTGCTGGCAGCAGTAGGTCGAATAGTTCAAAACTTACATGCATACAACTTAATAAGATCTTAACTATTCACCTTAGAGGAAAATAAATAAGCATTTAATAGTCTATAGCACACAACCTTGGATTAAATTAGGCACCGTGGACAGTGAAATTTGGTTTAGTCTATGCAGTAATTATTTGATAATTACTCGGTCCATAAGCTTTTTGGGTTTTAGGATTGATCCATCCTAAAATGAGCTTGGCTTTAGTTGTGAGGCAATGCCTATTTCCATTTCTATAGATACGTTAATGCACCCTTAAGATTACGAGAGCCAGTACCCTGACAGTGGGTTTTGGCCATCTCGATATGGGGACACCCATCTCCCTGGTTTCTCGACAACAAATAACACGATTATTTCCGGCGACTACTACATGGCCATACAATACTTCATGGACATAGCATACAATACTTCATGGACATAGCATACATGATAGGACGTAATCCAGTCTGTTGACATTAATACTCATATACCCATTTGATTTGAATTAAAATTTGAATTTCGAAGTGTGCTATTTCCAAAGAGAAGCGAGGAGGCTAGGGTGAAAGCTATTTCCACCTCTATTGATACATTAATGCAATGCCTTACAGTATAGATCCCTCCTGCGATCCCTCCTCCTTACGTCATTGCCGTCACCATCCCTCACACTATGCATCCATGCATGCGATGGCATGTTACATCTCACAAAAATCCGGTGACTTAATGTTTCTGCCTGTCTAGCCTACCCGCCTCCACTGCAATGACAACCTACGAGTATTAATGACATTTAATGGCATTTGATGTTTTAAACGCATCACATTCCACCGTCATATTTTCCATGGATTAATGCTTCCGATATTAATGTATTTTATCCATTCTGCTCAAATTCAATATAACCAATTCCCAGAGCTCACCCACATCACTAGCAATCGAACCATTGAACAAATTCCCAACGGAACACGGGTGAACATAAGTTACAGAGGGTAGAATCACGCAGTGTATGCAGCGTTGCCTCCCCGTTTACTTTGAAACAGGTAGTTCTCAGTTAATTTTCTATTATGTAAGAGAAAAAAGAAATCCGCCATAGATTTGAACTATTTACCGTTAATTCGCCCCGTGTATCACCTTGCAGTCAGAAAGCTTCTGCCTATATGCTGCTATTTTCCTTTTAAAGGAAATAATCTATGTGGAATTTTCTATTGATTTGGAAGAAATTTTCTATCGATTTGAACTAATTTGCTAATCCAAAAATAGGCAATATCGTCCTCCGTAATTTCCCCCTTTACCCACCATTTAAATAGAAAATTCCTGTTATTCTGTTGTTGCTTTCATGTAGAAGAAAGAAATTAGCTTCTCACGAGTCATTTACTGATGTGTGTGTGCTCTATTCTTTTTGTTTATGTTGTAGTTATTAGGAAGAGTTACACCCTCCAAAATTCTGATTTGCAAGATGATAGATATAGGTTCATATCTGACTAGATAAGGATTTATCAGGACTTTACCAAGTTGGTCAAAACCTGGGTTGACCAGAGCACAGTGAAAAGTAAATTAATAATAATAACAAGTAATATGAATAATTATTTTGAGTTTTTGACATAATTTATTTGGTAAAATATTATGAAGTTTTTAGTTTTATTCTTAAATTAATACATATTCAAGTTAGGGTATGTTTAATATACCTATATATTGCTCTGCTGTTTAGCCTATCATGTCTTCAAACCATAGAAATGTCTGAACAACAGCGAAGTCACCAGTGAAACAAGTATTGGCAATATGTTTTGCAATAAAATATTTTATAATATTCTCAATTTGGCAGTACCCAGAAAATTGGGATCGGAGGGGGATTGAGATAAGCGTAGAGGGGGATGGGAATAACGTGCTTGTATCGATCCCAATATATATGATTACGTTAAGGCTCTTTACTTCAATTAATTAGTTTGACCAATACAAAAAACAATTAACTCATTCGCTTCAAACCTATAGGGAACACGCGAAGAGAAGTCATGAAAATCTCAAGTAATTTCCATCAACGATAACGATGAAAATCTAAAGGCGCCAATTTATGGAATTTATGAGAAATATGTCACTGATACAATATATCACCGCCTCTAGTCAGTGTAGCAATATTTGGGAAGTGTATATCAATTTCATGCAGCAGAAGCAATTAGAAGTGGGCAGCAATGTTCGTATACTTGGTTCAACACTAGGAATACTGCCTATTGTACAAAGTTAAAACATGGTGATATTCTCCCATTTCTTTGAATTTGTTACTTCTATGTTACTCTTGGACAGGTTAGTTGTGATGAAGAAGAAAATGGGTTAAAATTGTAGTCCTTAAAATGTTTGGTTGAATTGCCAATTTGCAGGAGCGACATTATAGGAAGTGATGGTTCTCCCATCGCTGGTGGTGACTTGGAAAGAGAGAGTCTTCCCATTCAAATAGGAGTTGCTCTGCCAATTTTGTCCCCAGTTGCAGGACATTTCTTGCCAACCAGTGTTGGAAACCACCTCCACATCCCCTGCACCTCCTACGTTGGTAATGAGTACCAAATTGAAGTAGGAGTGCCCATTGATCGTGAATTGAACTCCACCTTTCCTCACCCATGGTACTCTTCATACATAAATATTAACCTTGCCGCTTAGGATTTCATACCAATTAAAGTCAAGTTGGGAATAAATTTTCAAGATTGAAGGATAGGAATATAGTGTTGACAGACTAATTAGGGTAATAATTAATTACCTTTTGAACATGATTGGAACGATGCCACTTCTGTAAATGGCGATATGTTGAAAAGCAGGTTGTGCCATGTAGAAGTGTTCGAGAGGTGGATTGCACCATCCTCCATTGTCATTGGGAAGAGCAGAGTTAGGGGGGTAGAGATTAGTAGCAGTAACTGTGACAGTGCCCGGTGAATGGTGTTCAGACCAATGCTTAGTGAATGGTGTTTAGACCAATGCATATCGCATTGTGTTCTTTATATTCTTGCCACCATCTCATGAAACCGTCATCGATGTCTATTTCTTGTATGCTAGAAAGTGGTTTTGGAATGAATTTGAATTTGGTTATAAATGGAGAAACTTGGAAGGGGAATCATCTCCAAAGCAATAAGTGGCTATTGAGCTGAGTTACTCTAGATTTCAAGCCTTGCATTGCAGGAAAATCCAAAAACAAGCAACCAGATATATTTTGTTACTGTATTATGCTTCTATGTTCTCAGTCTTGAAATTACCTACAAAAATTGCAGCAGATTGTAAATTGTTTGGAAATTTGTGTTGGTGAAATGGACAGGCTATAAGTCCATTGTTTACAGAACAGTTTTTGGCTATTAAAAAGATTGTTGTTTAATTGTTGGAGGAGAAATAAATAATTTTTTCACTTTTTTTTTTCAATTTGCATTATATTATAATAAAAATAAAAAATAAAAATTAGTCAGCAGTGGATTTGAGTTGCATGAAATTTATGTCTTTTTCTATTCAATATATTGGATCTAT
Source organism: Pinus taeda (assembly GCA_000404065.3). Classification (NCBI taxonomy): domain Eukaryota; kingdom Viridiplantae; phylum Streptophyta; class Pinopsida; order Pinales; family Pinaceae; genus Pinus; species Pinus taeda. The sequence goes on along the minus strand of APFE031123671.1, from coordinate 11,040 downwards.
GTTGAGTTTTTATCATCTACAGAAAAGGTTGAGTTGCAGCAAATAGATATATTTTCTATCCAGTAACATATTATATATAAATTTTTAAATAATAGAAAGATTTAAGAACATTTTATTCTATTCCAGTTTTTAAAATTTTAGTGTTTAAAATGGATTTTAGTGTTTATTCTATTATTATGTTGTCCTTTTTAGATTATGGTATATGGAGAGCATCGGTGTCTTTACTCTCTTGGTTTTGTTTGCATGGAAAAAATATGTCCTGTAAATAAATGGCATCCTATTTTGCCTTTGTTGAAGAGTCCATAGAGCGCTCCCCCATGGAGTGTGCAGGTTATGAGCAATATGTGCATCTCCCCAAGCACAGTGCCATGTGGAAATTCAAGGAATGGCTTGGTTGGTCTAGAGAGGGGCTGGTAAAGGCTGCCTTACAGTCATTGGATATTACTTTTCGATTTGTTTCGTCTGTCCTCTGTGACACAAGGACTTACATTGACAAAGAGGAATGGAAGAGAAGGCTTGAATCCTTAATTAGTTCCCAGAATGAGTTGATTTCAATGATTTGTGAATATGACAAGCAGGTTCCCACTGTTCAGTTCTCAGTAAGTAGTGGTGTTCTTGCTACAAATGTTTTCCATGAGGTATGGCGGAGACCTGGTGCTTTACCTGTGGTTAGCAGAACAAGTGAAGAGAGCTTACTTCCTTGTTTGGGTACATGGAAAAGAGCTGAAGCTATGGTTTCTAGAATATGGCTTGCCATTGAAGGCCATATGCAAAGGACTCCCTTCACTTTAGGTCTGGGGGAACCAAATATGTTAGGTAAGCCTATTCTTGAATATGATAGAATCTGCAAGCGGAGATATTTGCACTCTTTAAAACAACATAAACAGTTCCATAATCCAAAATATGCCAATCCTTACAATGTCCTCCAGATCTTTGAGGCCTGGGTATTTGTAGGCCAAGAATTGTTGCACAGAATATATCAAAGAATAGACTCTGGGGATTTCGTAGGAGCATCTGCAAGCTATTGGATGGTTGAAAGGATATGGAAGATGCTCATAGAAATTGTGAATTTTCTCCTAGTGATGGATCCATATGATTTCCTTTGACTTAAACACCAGTTGGCAATAGCAGTACTAGTACACTTGCAAGCGCATATTGCCTTCGGTCTGCCACCCTTAGAGACCTTACAAATGCATGCAAGGAACTAAGGCATCTGGTTCCCAAAGTCATGGGTGTTGAGGCTGATCCAAAGGGTGGACCAAGGCTCTAGGAGGAACTTATGCATTTGTTTCATTCACATGGACTTCCCTCACATAGCACTTCAGGTGCTTATCATGTTGCAACAATACATGTTCTATTGGCCTTCTAGGCAATAAAAGCCGTGGTGAAAAGGTTTTTCTTCTCATATCAACAGCTGGTAGTAACAACCATGGTAGCATTGAAATGAAGGGTCCATCATATCTAGGTGCTTGTGATGCCCTGCGTCAGATATATTTTGAACCACCTTATTTCCCTAGTGTGGATGGTGAAAACACATTTTTGGGTTACTATTGGCACTAAAAGTATACAACTATGGTGGATGGTACACTAGAAGATCTACAAACAAATCAAGTGAAGTTTACAAGACAAAGAACAATGCCTTCAGTTTTTCAAAGTATAACCCCAAATTCATACGTACACTTCTTACATTGACAATTTTGAATACTATACATAGAATTATATTGGATATAGGATTAGACTCATTTTTGTTCATCCCCATCAGTAGGAGCAATCAATAGAACAGTGCTAGAAATTTCAACATATTTTTTTTTCCCTCTCCAACATGGATAGGATACTAAGGATTCATAGTGTGCAATTCCTGCTTTGTTAAATACTATAAGAGATTGTCCAAAATTAAAAATATAATTATTAAAATTATTAAATTTTACGAGTTGTTTCTTCTTTTAATTTTTTAATTCTTTACCTAAATTCTATGATGAGTTTAATGATATTTATATAATTCATTATAAATTTTAACATGAAATGTAGTTTAATGCTGTTATTTTTTTTTTGTTTTTTTAATCTTTTTTAATTCAGTGTGTGAAACTGAGATAATTATAATTTTAAGTTGTTAAGTTTATTTAATGGAATGCATCATAATTTTTTTGATGCATTAATTTTTTTTATATTTAATCATATTTTTTGTTTTTAAGATTTTTTTAATTTAGTGTGTGAAATTGAGATAATTATAATTTTAAATTATTGAATTTATTTAATGGAATATATCATAAAAAAATTACTGTATTAAATCTATATCATATTTAAATATATAATTTAAATGATTGAACATTACAATTTCATTATGGGTCATACTGAATAATTATCTCTTTAAACTAGGCCTCAAAAAATATAATTATTTTATTTGAATATTTTCTGCTTCAAAATTAATATGGGTGAATCAACTATCCATGGGTCTTATTGGATCTTGTTCTGATTTATTGATTTAATGATATATGAGATATATCATTATACTATTGATGAGTCATCTTATACGGTGACTTTATCCAATTTTCTCTTATTGACGAAGATAGTTATCTTATATATATATATATATATATCTCATTTTTTTGGATATATTGACATCATACCGTTACGTTTTTTCCTTTTTGCCTTACATTTGATATTTCTGTGTTACGTGTTTGTGTCATAATAAATTTGAGTGAGCAGTATTGATCCAGGTGGATATTGGTGGCCACCTGCCAAGTCCACCTGGACCCCCGCCTCAACATTTTCAGTTTCCTTAATTATAGCGCAGTTTAGTATTTTTAGCAGTTTTTCGGGTCCTGAACTTCCGGAGCCGTTTTGAGGCCCTAAAC
>APFE031123668.1:27240-42943 GCA_000404065.3 Pinus taeda | reverse complement strand
GCACATCACATCATCCTCAGCACATCGTCACTTTGTAGTGTTCACTTCTGGGCTACTTCACTCAGTGTTGGATTTGGACGAGAAAGTCCTGAAAACCTTTTTGGATGGTTGCCACGTCCAACAACCTCCCACTCCTACTAGCAGACGTTGGTGATTGATCCGTCAAAAGCGTTGGGGTCAAAATCAGTCACGGTCAGTTTTATTGGAGTTCATCAAAATGCCCTCTTCTTAAAAAATTTAGAATCGAACATTGTAAAGGTCTGAGGGATTTGAAAATGTATGGTGCCAATCTCAAGTATTTAGGGTTTCAAGGAAACTACAGTGCAAAGTCTTTGACAGTGAACTGCCCGAAGCTGGTCGATGTCAGAGTACTGCATTGTAGCTATACAATTGGATATGAAGCTCCAGTCATGTGAGGCTCTGCATTTTCACACAGGCAATCACGTGGCACTTCGATGCAGAAAAATTACACATTTTGGATCATGTGTGGATGTGATTTCTCTCGTAGTTCTTACTCATTTTCACTACCTGGAAGAACTCCTCATAGAAAGTAAAATAAGGTAAATACTTGCAGGGCTCTTACCTTTTAGGTTTAGTTTTGAGCATCTTGGTTTTATTATAGAGGAGATTTACAAAGGCAATTTTTTCATCGCAGAACAGGTAGCAGGGTTAGAGGCAGCAAACTTGATACTTTTCCTAGACAACTTAAGTGGTGACAATCCCTGAGACACCGAGGTGGCAAGCCTACGTGGTGGTTGGCCAGTGTTCAACTTTTCCAGCGCTCGAATTTTCTTGGGGTTTTAGGTAAGGTTTTAGTGGGCAATTAATTATCCTCCATCCCAAGGTGGTCTCGGTTTGTGTGACACAGCTCTATGGCCCGGTCTGTTGTGGTTGAGTTGGTTATGTTTATGTCGGTTTTGGTTCTGCTCCCCTGCATTCTTACCTGGTTCGTTGTGCAAGGAAAGGATGGCGCTCTGCCTCCCGCTGTCTTCTAGGTCCTTTCTCGTCTCTGGTCCTCTGTCATTTGTTAACTATCTGATGATGTTTCGTTCCATCTAGTGGTTGCTTCTAGCATGGCTTTTTGAGGAGGTTTTGGGATCTGTGGTCACCTTGGGTACGCCTTGGCTTCTCTGTATTTGTTCACAGATATTTGATTTTACTAGGTTGACGACACTGTTTTTAATTGTTTCAGTGGTTGCATTGTTTTATCAGGCCCTCTGCCCGACTCTCCCAGTGATGGCTTGACAACTTCTACTTGAGGTAATTCCTCCGCTCCTGTTTCAATTCTCCATTTCCTTTTACTTTCGCTAACATCTTTCCTCCTAGTGAGAAGACGGTGGTCTTGTGGCTCTGTGGTTGTGTTTATGCTCTACTGGGTCTCGTTATTTGCTAGCCCTCTGGCTGTTGGTTGCGCTCTGTTGTGTCTCGGCTTTCCTTGGCTCTGGTGTCATTGGCTATGCTCTGTTGGTCTCAGTTTTATGGCTCGGCTATGGAGCCCGGCCTCCTCTTCAGGTATCCGCTGTGGGTAGTCATCCTACCCTCTCTCTATTCTTTATCATGGATTTATGTTTATGCTATCTCATTAATTCTCTATTTGTTTGTGTAGGTACTCGGCCCTCGTCACGGTGGTTGCAAGGGTATGGTGTTTGGGAAAAATGTTGGGGTCTTCGTCCTTCTGATCCGGCTTTACGCAAATCGGGTAGGGTCCTTCCTGTTTTTGCTATGCGCTCTTATATATTTTGTTGGTAGCAGTTAGGCTATGGTTTTTTCTGTTCTCGATCTTAGTTGGTCTGTCGATAGGTGGCCTCTTGTGCACCGTGTCCTCTGCTATAACTTTTGTTTATGAATTTGGGAAAAAGTTTATGTATCTCATTTCTGGCTATTGGTAATGCTTTGGTCTCTACTCATTTTGGTTTGTTCTGGGTTGTGTGGAACCCTTCTTGGCCTATGTCGATTGTATGAGGACTGTTATGGATGGTTTTTGAAGGCTCTGGGCCTCGGACCAGCATGGGGTTACATAATGTTATCTTTTTGTGCTACCGTGGACATTGACAAATGTTTATACAGACACACACACACACACACACACACACACACACACACATATATTGTAAATTTTCACTGTTAAATCAATAGCATGCTTTTGTGAAATACCTGGATGGTTTCTTTTGTTGTGTTTGGCTCCTTCAGTTTGATGTGCTATTTGATTAATAGCCATTCAATTCCGTCGGTAATTTCTATGCACAATACATAATTCTTGTCGTTTACGGAAAAAAATAATGGATACCTGTAAGCTTCAATTTACTTTTTAAAAATATATTTCAGAGCTACGCTCTCTGGTCTCTTTTCTTCTGGATGGAAGAAACCCTACCTTTGTCTTCGGGTTGCCTATTTAAGTCGCTGGTAGCCTCATTCTGTTGAGAAACTACCTATAATTACAATGTAGTTACATTCTAGTTTCTAGAAGTTTGTTTCCTAACTTATTTAAAGCTATTTTCTAATCTAACTACTGTTCAAATTAAAGGAAAACATTGGCTGTGATAGACTTCTTTTAAACATAAAATAAAATTAAAATAAAAGTGAATTTAATTTTAATAGCTTATCCAGCTGTCACCTCCCTAATTGGATGCTCCTGCATCAGGCTCCCGGGGTGAATGAATTTCATGGCTCCTGTCCATGAGCTCTTCAATCAAACACCTGACGCTTTGAATCTGTCTGGCATCCAACCAGGAACTGTCCTCAATTGGATGGTTCTTCCATTTAACCAAGTACTGTAAGTAATCCTTCCATCGTGTCCGTCTAGCTACTTGAGTATCCAATAGTTGTTCGATCTCTATAGGCTTACTAGGGGCATCTGTTTGACCCATGTCTCTGTCTCTCCTTCTTCCTGGCTGCCCCATGTGTATTCTATTGAACTGTCCTCCACATTAACAGTAATGTAAGGGTACAGGCCTGCCACATTGAAAATGGGCGAGATTCGATACCCGAGGGTAGTTGCAGTTCATATGCATTGGTAGAGAACTTTTGCAGTATCTAACAAGGCCTTATTTTTTTCAGTTTGAGCTTGTTATATTCCCCTTTAGGAAACCTCTCTTTTTGTAGATGTGCCAATACTAGGTCCCCTACATTGAATTGCATTTCCCATCATTTTAAGTCTGCCTTCTATTTATATCTTTGGTTGCTATCCTGCAATTTGGTTTTCACCTATTCATGAAGTTCGTTGATCACCTTTGCGAAATCTTCACCATCAGCACTCCTTCGTTCCAACCGACCCAAATCCTGCAACTCGTGCACACCACGGTGGTGCATTCCATATAGGATCTGGAAAGGACTTCTGCCCATCTTCTTGTTGGGCGAATTGTTATAAGCGAACTCTTCTTGTGTGAGTACGCGAGCCCACTGTCATGAATTTTCACCAACCAAACTACGTAACAAATTCTCTAGACTTCAGTTCACTACCTTATTCTGCCCATCGGTCTATGGATGATAAGATGAGCTGAAATTTAATTTAGTATCTAACTTCTTCCACAAAATCTGTCAAAAATGACCCATGAAATTCATGTCCCTATCTGAAATAATAGACTTTGGCAAGCCATGTAGTATGACAATTTCTATGAAGAACAAGTGGGCTACATGTGTGGCATCGCTGGTCTTTTTACAGGGAATAAAATGTGCCATCTTAGTAAAGAGATCCACTACTACTATGATTGAGTCATACCCCTTCTATGTCCTTGGCAAGCATAAGACAAAGTCTAAACTGGCTAAGTCCCATGGTCTGTTCGGAATAGGTAGGGGCGTATACAATCACGTATTTTGACTGTGTCCCTTTCCTAATTGACACATCTTACATCTAGCCACATCTTTGTACGTCTCGCCACATCTTTAGCCAATAATAGAAGTGACTTACTTCATCCAAAGTCTTATCTATGCCAAAATGTCCAGCTAGACCCCCACTATGTTTCCCCTGAATTAAGTTTTCCCTCATTGAACATTCTAGAATACACAATTGTCCTCCCCTGAACATCAATCCTTCTTGTATATTATAGTCTAGCCACGAACTGTTGTCCCTCAATGGATTATGGAAAGCTTCGTATGCTTCCTTAAAGTCTGCATCTGTTTCATACAGATCCTTGAGATGCTCAAAGCCTAACACCTGCACTCTTCTTTCCTGTAAAATCAAACTCCTCCTTCATAACGCATCTACCACTTTGTTGGCTTGTCCACTGATGTGTTTCAACACAAACGCAAAACTCTGAGGTATTCCACCCACTTCACATGTTTATGTTTCAACTTATGTTGTTGCATGAAATATTGCAAAGAAGAATTGTACAAAAACAGAACAAATTCATTTCCCATTAAGTAATGTCTCCAATGTTTCAGCACTTGGACCACTGCATAAAACTCCTTGTCATAGGACGTATATTTCTGTCTACTCTCATTCAACTTCTTGTTGAAATAGGCGACTGGTTTGTCCTCTTGGTTAAGTACTGCTCCAAAGGCTATCCCATTGGCATCGCAACGAACTTGAAAAAGTTTGTTGAAATCTGGTAACCTCAAAATGGGCCTTTCGATGATCTTCTTTTTTAGCAGTTGAAAACTCTTTTTAGTCGACTTCATCCAATGAAACGATTGATTTTTTTTTTTAATGGTATCCACCATGGGTGCACAAATCCCACTGAATTTTTTTATAAATTTCTGATAAAAACTCGTCAACCCATGAAAACTCCGTACTTCAAACAAACTCTTGGGGGATGGCTAGCTAACTATGGCTGCAACCTTTTCCAGATCGATCTTTAATTCGTTTTCTGAAATCACGAACCCCAAATAAATTAACTCCTTAAAAAAAATACACTTTTTCAAATTTAATAGTGACTTATTCTGCTACAATTTTTCCAAGAAACACCTGACATGTCGAAAATTTTCTTCCCTTGTCTTATTGAAAATAAGGATATCATCTAAATACACAGTGACAAACTTTCTAATATATTCCTTCAGCATCTCATTCATCAAACGCATGAATGTGCTGGGTGCATTGTTCAATCCAAATGGCATGACCAGCCATTCATACAAGCATTCATTGGTCTTCAAAGTAGACTTCCACTCATATCCTTCTCGAATCCAAATCTGATGATATCCGTTTTTTAAATCAGTATTCGAAAAATATGCCGCTCCACTCAAACAGTCCATCATATCATCCATCTATGGTAAGGGAAACCTATACCTGATGGTAATCTTATTTATTGCTTGAGAATCAGTACACATCGACCACTCTTCTCCTTTCTTGGGAGCTAAGAATATTGGAACCACATAAGGACTAAAACTCTCTCGAATCAACCCTTTGTCCAACAACTCCTGTACCTGTTTCTTGATCTGCGCATTATCCTTTGGACTCATTCGGTAAGAAGCTTTGTTTTTTAAACTAGCTCCTAGAATGAAATCAATATGGTGAGTGATACTCCTTCTTGGTGGTAATTTATCCAATAAATCATCCACTACAACGTCATTAAACTCCTGTAGCATATCTTGTATCTCCGTAGGAAAATCAGTAATCTCAATGTGGATTAACACTGCTCTTGGCCTTCGCACAATTGCAAACTTTATTTCATCATTTGCACTCTGTTGTAGGAACCCTTTTCATCCTAACAATAACATTTTTGTTCCACTTTTTTCTATTGTATCCTCCTCTTTCATGGGTACCAGCATATGCTTGATCCCATATTTCACAAACTTATAACAATTTGTCTTCCCAACATGGACTACTTTCATGTCATACTGCCATGGTCTACCCAACAGTATATGGCACACATCCATTGGCATAATATCATAAGTTACCTTATCCTTATACCTACCAATATGAAACTCCACTTCGTACTGCTCATCAACCAATAGTTGATGTCCTTTTTGTAACCAAGACACCCGGTATGGGGTTGGGTGCTTCAATATTTTTAAACCCAGTTTCTCTACCATTTCAATGGCTACCAAGTTGTCAGTGCTTCCGCTATCAATAATCAATTTACAACATTTCCCATGTGATTTACACACAATTTGAAACAATGCTTTCCACTGTGTCTGGTCAACTAATTCTTTAGTTGGTTTCAACAATATCTTGTTCAACACCAAGACCTCTCCGGTATCAGGCATGTTCTCCACTTCTTGATGTGGTGCCTCAGCTTCCTCCAGTTGAGCAACATATGCTCCTCTTTGTCCTGCTTAATCAATTTCAGGACATTCAAAAGACCGGTGTCCCCACTTGTGACACTTGTAACATTGATAGGCATTTCCTTTGCCTCTGCCATTAACTCTTCCTCATTAGTAAGGCCTTCCTCCTCTAGTGTTACCTTCTTTATCAATTGGTTATGCAATTTTTGAACTGCTGCCTTCTTCATTATTGTTGGCAGTTCTACCTCTGCCAAAAGACTATCCTCTTCCTCGACGAGATCCATGTCCTCTTCTACCATTCTGCTTCCCAGTGATCTTCTCTTCTGCTTTTAAAGCACTTTGATAGGTTTCCTCTATGGACTTGGGGGAGATAATACTAATCTCGTCGAGTATCTCCATTCGTAATCCATTCACAAACCTTGCTATCTTTTCTGGGGTATCTTCGACATAACCCGCTCGTAGATTCACTCTGTAAAATTCTTCTATATATTCCTTCATAGTCATTTCCCTTTCTTTTAGGTTTTGTACCTGTCTATATAGAGCAATATGATAGTCTTTGGGTAAAAACTTACCTTTCATCTTGGTGATCATCCTATTCCATTTTTTAATTGGTGGCTTATTTGACCTTCTCCTTTCTGCCTGCACATTGTCCCACCACAGTGCTGCATGTCCCTTCAGTTTGGTGGCTGCAAACTTGACCTTCTTATCCTCACTTATTTCTTCACATTCGAAGTATTTATCCAACTCGCTAATCTAGTCCAACGATACTTCTGTAGATAAGCTTCCATCATTGTTCAAAATCTCTGGCTTCGGTTTCCTGCTTGCTAACAAAACATACCTCAATAATTTTATCTCTAGCCGTTCATCATCGAATCCATCTGTCATAGCTGCAACTTCTTCTTCACTATTGTCACCACCTTCTGGATCCCTATGCCTCCTTGCTTCTACTGCTGCTAATATGGCACTTAGGATCCTGATTTCTTCTCGCAATCCTTTGTCGGCTACTCTCTGAATAGATCTACCTTGACCTTTTCTTCTTAATTCCATATTTTTTCTTCCTTAAGGAAAGAACTTGATCTGATACCAAAATTTGGTAACAATCCCCGAGATGCCGAGGTGGTTGGCCTACGTGGCGGGTAGCCTATGTTCAACTTTTCCTGCGCTCGTATTTGCTTAGGGTTTTAGGTAAGGTTTTAGTGGGCAATTAATTCTCCTCCATCCCGAGGTGGTCTCGGTTTGTGTGACATGGCTCTATGGCACGGTCTGTTGTGGTTGAGTTGGTTATGTTTCCGTCAATTTTGGTTATGCTCTGCTACGTTCTTATCTAGTTTGTTCTATAAGGAAAGGATGGCACTCTGCCTCCCACTGTCTTCTGGGTCCTTCTTCAACTCTAGTCCTCTACCCTTTGTTAACTGTGTGATGGTGTTTCGTTGGATCTAGTGGTTGGTTCTTGCATGATTTTTCGAGGAGGTTTTGGGCTCTATGGTTGCCCTGGGTATAGCTTGGCTTCTCTGTATTTTTCACGGATATTTGATTTTACTAGGTTGACGACATTTTTTTTAATTGTTTCAGTCGTTGCATTATTTTATCAGGACCTCTGCTTGACTCTCCTGGCGATGGCTTGATGGCTTCTACCCAAGGTAATTCCTCTATTCCAGTTTCAATTCTCCGTTTCCTTTTACTTTCGCTAACAACTTTGCTCCTGGTGAGCAGACGGTGGTCTTGTGGCTCTGTGGCCGTGGTTTATGCTCTATTGGATCTCGTTATTTGCTAGCCCTCTAGCCGTTGGTTGCACTCTATTGTGTCTCGACTTTCCTTGGCTCTGGTTCCATTGGCTATGCCTTGTTGGTCTCAGTTTTCTGGCTCAGCTATGGATCCTAGCCTCCTCTTCAGGTATTTGCTGTGGGTATTCATCCTACTCTCTCTGTGTTCTTTATCATCGGTTTATGGTTATGCTACCTCACTAATTCTCTGTTTGTATGCGCAGGTACTCGACCCTCGTCATGGTGGTTGCAAGGGTTTGGTCTTTAGGGAAAATGTTGGGGTCTCATCCTTCTAGTCCGGCTTTACGCAAACCAGGTAGGGTCCTTCATGTTTACGTTATGCGGTTATATATATTTTGTTGGTAGCAGTTAGGCTATGCCTTTTTCTGTCCTCGGTCTTAGTTGGTCTGTTGATAGGTGGCCTCCTGTGCACCGTGTCCTCTACTGTAACTTTTGTTTGTGAAGTTGGGAAAAAGTTTATGTATCCCATCTCTTGTTGTTGGTAATGTTTTGGTCTCTGCTCAGTTTGGTTTGATCTGGGTTATGTGGAACCCTTCTTGGCTTGTGTCAATTGTATGAGGACTATTGTGGATGGTTTTTGAAGTCTATGTGCCTCGGACCTACATGGGGTTACAAAATGTTAGCTTTTTGTGCTATCGTGGAATTTGACAAATGTTTTTACATACACACACACACACACACACATATATATATATTGTAAATTTTCACTGTTAAATCAAATAGCACGCTTTTGTGAAATACCTGCATGGTTTCTTCTGGTGTGTTTGGCTCCTTCAATTTGATGCACAATTTGATTAACAGTCATTCAATTCTGTTAGTAATTTCTATGCATAATACATAATTCTTGTCGTTTATGAAAAACAATAATGGATACCTGTAAGCTTCAATTTACTTTTTAAAAATATATTTCAGAGCTATTCTCTCTGGTCTCTTTTCTTCTGGATGGTAGAAACCCCACCTTTGTCTTTGGGTTTCCTATTTAAGTTGCTGGTAGCCTCATTCTGTTGAGGAACTACCTACAGTCACAATGTAGTTACATTCCAGTTTCTAGCAGCTTGTTTTCTAACTAATTTAAAACTAATTTCTAATCTAACTACTATTCAAATTAAAGGAAAACATGGGCTGTGACAACCTTCTTTTAAAAATAAAATAAAATTAAAATAAAAGTGAATTTAATTTTAACAGTTTGTCCGGCTATTGCCTCCCTAATTGGATGCTCCTGCATCACTAAGGAAGGTGCATGTAAGGGTTTCAAGATATAATGGGAATGAAATTTCTCTTGTGGGTTGCCTTTTAAGAAGTGCTCCTCTCCAAAAACAATGACACTTGCATTACCTAGTTTCCCTCAATATATCCATGAGTAGAGATTCTTAAAGCAACTTTCAGGTTTGGAAAGATGTTCTGGAAAAGCTTCGATACACTTTTGCTGCCAACGACCTCCCGCTCCTACCAGTACCAGCACCAGCACACACTGGTGATCGATGCGTCAAAAGTGTTGGGGTCAAAATCAGTCACAGTGAGTTTTATTGGTGTTCAAATTTTGTCCTCCAACTATTTTAAGCATACTTACCAAATTTGGTCGTATTACCGAAAATAATTCGTAAATTTGACGGTTCGATTCGATTTGCGAATTAAAACCACAATTCAAATTCGGCTTAGGTAAAATGCGCTCGATATTCGAGTTCACGATATTAGATTCCTCACAGATTTTTAATCATAGTTACAGATTCGAGCATCCCATTCACTGTTAATGGCATACGATTAACGTTAATACAGGATAATGGTGGATTTAGTTTTATGCAATAAGAAATTGCAAATCAATTTAAAACCGCAATTCAAGTTCGACTTAGGTAAGATGCGGTCAATAATCGAGTTCACGATATTAGATTCTTTGTAGATTTTTAATCATAGTTACAGATTTGACCATCCCATTTACTATTAATGGCATACGATTAATGTTAATAAATGGTAATGGTGGGTTTAGTTTTATGCAATAAGAAATTTACAGGAAATGAAATATTTCGAAATCTATGATAATTACGTTTTCTTGAAATAAAGTAAAAAATATATAATTTATATTTTTAGATTTATCAAATTTTATGTTATAAAATTTACACACAGAAAATTTTTTTTTATAAATTATCGGAGTAAATAGAAAATTTAGTATTTTCAAAAAGGATTTTTTTATTATTGAGATTTAATAATTGATAAAGCAAGTGTATATTTTTAAATAATCTTTACAAATAATTAATATACCATTTCATTATTGTGGAATTTAGATGCTTCATTGTAATATTGAATATTTTGGAAATTCACTCCATATTAAGTATCATATAATCTATGTTGCAAGTGGGTGAATAGATCAATACAAAAATTCTTAAAACCTATTATCATACTTACTATTTTAAATGTAAAACTAAGATACTTGGTTTAATATATAGTTTTATGTGCAATATTTATATTTCAAATAATTGTAAAATAATTTTTTTGTCATTTTCAATATTATAAACTATACATTTCAATGATTTAAAATATTGGAAAAATAATATATTTGATTATATTAAAATAATTTTATGAATATATGTAAAAAATATATTGCAAATTTTCTATATTACATTTTTAAATTATAAATTTTTCAAACTCAAATTTTTCAAACTATAATTTCAGTTAAAATTTCTTCAAAATACATCCTCAGCACATCGTCACTCACTTAAGGTCATACCAGTAATATATATTTAACCATTAACAAAAACGCTATAATCGCATTCACTGGATTAACTGACATTAAATTGATCATAGGTGTATGTTCTTGACATTTATGGTAATAAAAATATAAGTAATAGGTGGGAAATAACAAATTTTTTTATTAAATTTTTTAAGTTAGGGCAGGGGGATAAATGTAATTTGTAAAGTTCAATTTTAGAAATATATATTTATCATATTAGTTCTCGTTGTATTATATAAATGTAATTGGTAATGGTTAATTTAAAATATATATATTTATTTATTTTTCAATATTATTAAAAAATATTTTTCAAATATTTAATTGGATCACAATTTGAATGTTTTATTGCAGTTTTAACATAATATAATGTTATGTGGAAAATTATCCAAAAATAGAATCTTTGAAAGTGGTTCATATTAAGCTAAATAACATATGTAACATCAATTACTTCTCACCAAATGTTTGTATAAAAAATGGATAGGAATAAGATGTAAATAAATATATTCACTAGGAGTTATTTCTCATCATTATTTATGTTTTTCTTAACACTTATGTAGGAATAAAATGGGGTGTACACTTACTTGCGGTTATTGCCCACCAATTGATTTATTCACTTCACATCTCAATTTATTAGTCCCTGCCAAAGCAAGACTATCAAATTTCATTTTGCTATAACCATATAAACTATAATTTAAATTTTTATTAATAATTAATAATATAATGATTTATTTTATTTTTTATTTTTTTTTATGTAATTTGACCAGGCAACACAATTATATTAAATTTAGATATTATATAAAGAATCAGAATCAATATTAATGTAATATACACACAGAATCTACTTAAAAATATGCATAATTATCTCAAATGATGTTATTATCCTAGAAACAAATGTGAAAGTTTATTAAACTTTGAAAACTTAGAAGGGTATCAAATTTCACCTATTAGTAGTTGAAGCTTATAGTAGGTTCAAAAGGTCTTCTGTGTAATCTTGGTGTCCGAGCATGTAGAAGATGATTTATTGTCTCTTTAGGTGCTTTATTTGTGGAGTAAGAGATTTATGTCTTCTTTCCTAAGTTTAACTTAGGAAAATTACTATAATTAAAGTCAACTAATTATTGTGGACTATTAAGTCATTTTATAAGGATAAATAATTTAATTATTTAAGTGACTTAGAAATTATTTCAACAATTTATCTCGAAAATCTTCTAGAAGGGATAATATAGTTAGGGATTTGGGTTTAATGAAAATTATAAAAAGAAATATGAGGGAGAGGTGAAACCACAAGAGAGGAGACATAACAAGAGAATGTGACTTTCTCTAGTGAGAGTGGCTTAGTAAACTCGAGTGCAGAGGAGGAAGACTACACGAGCGTATCCAAGGGGCTAGTTGTTGGAGAGAGAGAGAAGTTGATTTAATTGGAGAAGTTTATTTGTTGCAAGTCAAATTTTCTAAGGCATAGTGGTAGGTCGTAGGGAAGACACGGGGTTGATTTTCCAACATATTGTTTGGGCCAAATTTCTCCAGGGATAATTCCTTCAAAGGTTGATTTCTAGGAGGTCGAATTCGTTGGACTAAATTCATCTAATGGGGTCTAAATTATAGGTTCCAGCAATTGTATTTTTCCTTGTGATACTTTGTGGATTGAAAACTCTGATTTTCTAGATTAATGAATGACTGAGATTTGTTTTGGGTATTTATATGTTACAATGTGTGATTGATCTCTTTGAATTTTTATTTTCCATTACATATATTTCTAGAGGTTAAAATACCAACAATTTTAATTTTTTGGTAATTCATGATTTATTTGGTTAATTAAATAAATTGCTAGTAATAAACAATTATCCTAGGAAAATAATTTTTGGCTAGTAATATGATATTTAATATGGTATCCGAGCATTTTAGATAATTCAAAAATATATATTTGAGATCACTAGGGTTTGAAACAACACATTTCTTCTTTTTATGACAACAAAATTATTTTTTAAATTCTGCAAATGGAGTTTTTGTGGCCAAGGTCAATTTGTGAAGATGACATCATTTAGTAGTTTGTGATATAAAGACAAATTTGATGTGAATGTTAAATTTAGTCCTTAGAAGGATTAGATTCTCATGATTCTAAAAATGAATTGTTTGTGGGATCTTGTGAACACTGATATTTAGGTTCCTTCATATCTATACCTTGCAACAAAGCATAATCTCAGGGATATGAAAGTAGGTTTCATGACGAAAGGGTCCTCCTATCAAGAGGCAACAGATTATGAGGATACCTTCACACCTATCAACATATATGAATCCATTAAAAAATTCAAGTCCATTACTTTAGAGATGAGGTGGAGGATACATCAGATGGATGTGAATATTGGTTTCCTCAACAAGGTGATTGAGGATGTGATTTATATTATGCAACTTCAGGGATTTGAGGTTCATGGGAGAGAATCTCATGTATGTAGGTTAAATAAGGCCCTTTATGGGTTGAAGCAGGATCTGTGCGCATAATATGCCAAAATAGATGGATATCTTCCTAGTTTAGGCTTCACTAAAAGTGAGGCAGACTCTAACTTGTACTATGTACTTTTTAAGGGTGATTGACTCATATTGGTACCTTATGTGGATGATCTCCTCCTAATAAGATCAAAGAATATCATATGGAGGTGAAAGGAAGACCTTGTTTCGGAGTTTGAGATGAAGGACATTGGCTTGATGCACTACTTTTTGGGATTGGAGGTATGACAACAACTACAAGAGATTTTCCTTGGGTTGGGCAAGTATGCAATTGAGATCTTCAGGAGGTTCAGGATGGAGGATTTCAAGCTTATGTCTACACCGATGATCACTAAATTGAATAAGTTGAGTGTTTCTGAATGTGAGCTAGTGGATCCCACACTGTATAAGCTGTTGATAGGTTATTTGATGTATTTATACAACACTAGGACAATTTTTTTTTCTTTGAGCACATTCAAAAAGTTCATGGTGGAGATGATACAAGTTCATTAGGTGGCAGCAAAGAATGTGTTGAGGTAACTATCAAGTACAATGGAATTTGGAATAAGATATGTTAGATTTGATGGAGTGGAGCTGCAAGGGTACATAGATTATGATCGGGATAAGAGTGTTGTGGATATAAAATCCATGTCAAGATGTTGTCTCAGCTTAGAATTAGCCATGATCTCATGGTACAACAGGAAGCAACAACCAATGACACTTAGTTTATCAAAATTATAGTACATGGAAATGCGTATGGAAAGTTGTGAGGCATTATGGATTTGCAAGATGCTTACAAGATTAACTGATCTGGAGATGAGGCCAACATTGATTGATGATATCAAGAATAAAAAACCCTCATACTAAAACAAAATTAGACACTAAACAAAAAATTTAGGCATTACACCATTAATTACTCGAACAAAAAAAATTATTTATCTATGAAGCTTGGAACTTTCCTTTGTTTCCCAACAAATGAATTACATAATTATTTATTCTCAGGGAAGGAAAATATATAATTTTCAAAAGGTAATCCCTATAATACATATTTGGAGGAATTTTAGGGGAATCCTCTCAAACTTAGGAATATATCCTAAATATGTACTAAACAAATAAAATTAGTTTTGATTACATTTATTTTCTTGAAATTTATATCCTCTACTATTTTCTAGATCTTTCTTAGACATAGGAGAATTTAAATACATGTGTTTCCAATAAGATAATATGATGCTGCATTATACTCCCATGGAACAAAATTATTCATGGACTCATGTCGATAAATTCTTCATTTTTGTTGCCTTCATTCAAAAGTATGAAACAATTCGGGTTCCTAAGGTGTTATTTTCAATTAGTTTCCTCCTAGGTCCCATGGTTTGTTTTTTGGATGTAGACCTGGTTTCCTTCTCAATTGTACTTTGGTGTGTTAAGTTATAATCTTGATTTTTTCTTGAAATTGGATAAAACATAATCATATTATCTGCATAACATAAGTATTTTCATGATTTATTTCTTCAACTCTTATCTTCAATATGTTCCAATTTTCTTCACCTACACATGAAGCAAACATGTTAAAGAATACAATTCCTTTATCATGATTCTTAAGCCCATCCCCAAACATTAAAACCAATTCCATTCATATAAATTCCAAGGCAACTTTAAAGAAAGTTATCTTTATATTCCTCTTTCCTTCTTTCCTTTTTCCCACACATATACTCTCCACTTTCTTACTTTATTCCTCATGGGATTATACCTATATCACTTGCTCATGCTCATCCTTTTTCAACTCCATAAATATTTCTTCTTCCAGTATTACAAAAAATACTTTTAGTGGGGCTCGTTATCCACCTCCAAAAGTGGAATTCAGGTTGGGGGGTAGATTTAGCATTAGTGGTGGTTTCTTTAAACCCCCCCCCCCCGCCCCCAACCAACCCATCACCTCTAAAATTTTCGATCATAGGGATTTTTAAGAGATATGAACCAACCCTAAAGTGGGTTTTATTTTGTTGGGGGGGGGGGGGGGTTTACACCCCTTAAAATGACCTTTTGGGCCATTTTTTTAAAGCTCCCCTTCCCCCTTCCCCTTCCCCCACTCCCAATCCAACCCAAAGAAAAAAAATAAAAATTCGCCTCTGAAACTCAAGCCTTTTAGGGGCAGTTTTTGACGAGATATGTACTACCCAAAAAAGTGACTTTAGGGGTGGTTCCAACCCTCCATGTAGCAACCTATTGGAGCCCTCATATCAACCTAAAAGGGTAGTTTAGAAACCCCCTAATAATGTTTTTTTTGGGGAAGTTAAGAACTCTCCTTGTAGCCCTTACAAGGGGGGTTTATGTTGGGCTTCAGATTTGATCTCATTTTTCTTTGATAAACTTATCTAGTTATCCATTTATCCCTCATTTTCACCTTATCCATATCATTTTAATGAATATTTGGTGTTTAATTAGGTATTTAACTTTGATTTATCAATTTCTAAAGTTTTTATTAAAGTTTGAGTTTAAGTGCAATTTTGGCAGTTTTAAGAAATTCCCGTAATCACTTCATGGTTGATAT
>APFE031123668.1:0-17846 GCA_000404065.3 Pinus taeda | reverse complement strand
CCGCCCCCTGCCCCCCCTCCCCGAGTATTGTTGATATTTCCAAGATATATACTCTTTGATCTTCATAGACTTACCCCTTATTTTAGATGTTGCACTAATTTTAGCGGGCAACACCCAAGGTTTTTAGCTTGCCACGATGCAACCAACAAAGAGTTTGCTGCAAAACTAAAAACCCTATTTTATCCAAATGCTCTATGAAAAAAATGTCAACGATGAAAAGATTAACAGGAAATATCATTAAATCCAAACTCACTATAAACTCTTAAAACAATCTAGCTAAAAGAAAAAGCATATCTCTCTCAAAAGACCAAACATAAAACTATACAATAGAAAAAACTAAGAATCAGTAGAGGAGAGATAAAAGCATTAGTCCAAATTCGAATGAATTTGCTTAATATATTAAAATAACTTAAATTATTAAAATCTAGTGAAAATAAATAAATCAAAATGGAATTCAATTGAATCTATCCACGTTATTAAGTCAGGTCTCGCAGAATGTCTGAGTTCTTCATTTTTTTAATCATGTGGATGGTCCCCATATTTAATGGCTATTATCAACTTGGTGAAGGATGCGGGGACAATGGAATTCAATTTGTATCCAATTTTTTCTTAATGCCGATTATCATGCAGTCAGTCCACGTCAGAAGTCAAACAAAAACAATGACAGATTTCAACCCAACAAGATTGGTAAAACGATATATATAATTATCACTACACAATCAAAATTCACTATACATGACATCTCCGATTCTGCTAAATCGAGATATACACATTTTATACACAGAATCTGCTCCGATTCTGCTAAATCAAGATATACATATTTTATATAGATAGTCATTATAGGACTCATTTATATATAGTATGTGTATCAGCAGAGTGGGACTTATGTTGCGATGACTGCAATCTTCATGGTGACTGTGCAGTATAATCATAGTCGCTAGGAAAAAAAACTCAATATGAAAGGTAACATACAAATTTATTTTCTTTTACCATTTTTTTTGTTGGTGAATTTGAATATATTATATACCATTTGGAAAATTTATGTCATACAAATTTTAAGGTATGTAATATTATTTTTATATGTTTTTTTTAATGTATTTTGTTTAGGTATTATAATAATGATGAGATATTAACCATTTAGTAAATTAATTTATATTTTTTTATAAAGTTTTAAGTGATAGTTTTTTATCATTATTATTTTTTTACTTCACATATGCATTTGTATATAGAACTAAGTTTCATTATGAAACAAATATGAATGGCAAATCAAATAAATAATGCATATTTTATTAGTTATATCATATATTATGTGTTATGTTTAAAAGACAAAGTAAATAAAGATAAATATGAACACAATATAGAAGCAATCTCACAACATAAATAACACTCAAAAATATTCTAGGAAAACCCCACCTCTAGGGAGAAACCCAGCGAATGAAATTCCATTAGACCTTGGCCAAAATCTTAGCCAAGCCGACTGGGGAGCCCACACTTAATCAACCCTTGGTGCATTAAAATGGAGATTAATAAGTCTATTTATAGGTTTATTTCCATCTAAATACAATTGGCATAATGCCATGAACCACAAAACTATGTGCCCAAAACCACGAGCTACATGTTATCATTCCCGAATCAAGATTAATCCTAACAATTCTCGCCTTAAGATTGACTAGGGAATTTTTGTGGATTTAATCCCCCTAAAGATATGGGTACTCAAGATAATCTTGCATGCCCCTATCAATCTAGACTTGGGTATGCATGCCTACTAAGTCTTACAACAAGATTCCTAATTACATCATCTCTATTATAATTAACATATTTCTTGGTTCATTACTTCTGGCACTCTTGCCTTGTCTTTCTCCATGCATTGCACATCTAACATTGACATCCATATAAAAAGAACCCATCTACAAGATTACACGAGTCATCAACAGTTGTAACAACTAGTTCTCTAGGAATTCTCTTCAGGTACATGGTTCATCAATCTATTACACACATGCATCTTTCCTTAGTCGCTGACTGCTCTAGGATTCAATACCTTAAAGTCCCTTAATATTTGTGGGTTGGATCTAGTCAGCAGATATACCCCTCTAGTGTTTTTGTTGATGCAAACTCACCAATGAAAACTTAGCCTGAATATGAATATTCTAAATAAAATCACGTCCTCTTATATCAAAATCCACCCCTATCTATAATTTTTTAAAATTCTTCTCACAAAGTATCTCCATGCAGTAGCTCCACATGGCAAGTCTTCGCAATCACACAATGAAAACAAAACTATACACACAACAAGAATTATTACACTCACTCTAATACCACTGTTATGTTTAAAGGAAAGGTAGATAAATACAAACACAAACACAATATAGAAGCAACCTCACAACATGAACAACACCAAGAAATACCCTAGGAAAAGCTCACCTCTGAAGAAAAAACCAACTAATGGAATCCCATTACTCCTTGGTTAAAATCCTCACTAAGTTGGTCACACTTGATCAATCCTTGACACATTGCAATGGAGATTAGTAGGCCTATTTATAGGTTTCTTTCCCTCTAAATACAAATGGCATAATAGCGTAGGCCACAAAACTATGTGCCCAAAACCACTAGTTGTAGACTATCAATCTTGAGTCAAAGTTAATCCTAACATTATGAAGAACATATATCAAAGAAGGAATGCCTTGAATGTGGAACTAGCAAATATTGAATTGAGTAGGTGACAAATTTTGAATGTACAAGTTTTTAAAGTTGATAATCATGTTGTTCATGTAATTCTTCTAGATATAAATTGTGTAGAGTTTCTGAAATGTTTGACGTTTTGAGTGAAGGCACCACCCATAGTTAGGGAGAAATAAAGATTGAATGGTTTTGATATAGTGTAATACCAATATTTAAATAGAGTTCAGATTGGTATCCATGCATAACAAATAGAGAGATAGGGGTGAATATATCCCTTAAAAAAGCGATAAATTGGGAAACAACATTTATACATATTGGTTAGAAATATTAAAAAAAGTTGACTTAAAATAAGAATATTATTAATAATAATAATTAAGTTTATATATAAATTTATAATAAAGGGATCTGGTTATATTCGAAACCAATTAAATTAAAATCAATATAAAAACCAATACCTATTATCACATTCCTCACTGAAATTGGTTCAGACTATTATCTATAATAATGGGAGGCATTGAGAGCAACAATTATTATAAGGGAATGATGGTCATGAACAAGGATATGATTTTGATTAAAATTAATAGAAAGGATAATGTAAAATAATAAAAATGACAATGTTAAAAAACAAAAATAGTGTAAAGAATTATAAATTATAAGATGATTGAAGAAGGCCCATTATGTATAAAAGACTTTAAAAAAAATAATAGAATACACCAAATATAAATATTTAACAATATTGGTTTGAATTGTAGAGGTCATTTCAAATGACAAAGATACCAATTAATTAAAAAAATTATTTGTTTATAAAGTCGTAGTGAAAAGAATAACCAAAGAGAAAAGGCAAAAAATTTAGAGGGAGGTAAATAGAGTAATCTAGGGATTACAATAGAGAGGGGCTAAAGGATTAGATGATGAGTGAATTAAAGGGGCAATTGAAAAAAAAAAAAAAACAAGGGATAAATAAACTATTAGTTTTGCATATTATGTAATTGTAATTACTGTGAATAATAGGATGTAGTAAGCCAAGGTTTATGGTTTCCATGATTGCTCGGAGTAAAGTTATGATTACAGAAAAGAAGAAGAAATAAAATTGTCTAAAAAGGGGAGATTAAACCAAGACTAATGGGTCATGAAATTAAAAAGAAAAGGATAAAGGAGGAAGGCTAATGAGAGGTACTAGTAGTAGGGTGAATTTTAGAGAGATGCTGAATTGCAGGTTTCAAGGATTATCTTATTTTATAGCTCTCAACTTGATTAAGAATTTTAGTTTGTTTCTCAATTTCAAAGGCATCTCTAATGATTCGAGGAGGGTAAAAGGAAGAAGAAGCAATAGTTTTGAAGTCATCAATACTAATGAGGAGTTTGTATTTTGAGAATGCTCCATGAGGACTGATTTAAATATATGATTATGTTGATTTTCAACAATATTCTCTTTAATATGAGTTAGGAAAAATCTTCATTTATGGCCTATATATGTTTTTCCACAAGAGTAAAGGATTTGAGATACTCCTAGTCTTAGTATATGATTAGATTTTTCTTTATAATATTTATAAAAAAAAAAAGTTATAGGATAGTACATGATTTAAAGAGAGTTTTTAATATTCTTTCTTGTAAAATTTTTGACATGTGATAAATTTTTATCAAAAGAAAGACAATAAAAACATAAAAGCAACAACACATGGACACATAAAATTATTCATTAGATCTAAACTTTACCTATATTGTCTTTGTAGTATGGGTATGTAAGAATTCACAAGGAATGACTTTGCTTGTGCGTAATAGTGTACATAACTACTTCTACTCTAATTTTTCATTCACCCTTTTATTCTATCCCCATGAAATTTGTGCCTTGAATCAACATGTAATTGGTGTTATTGGCTATGGGATTCACAAACTAGGAATGAAGTGGAGTAGAATGCTAATAGTGGGATTTCTTTTCCCGCTTGAAGAGGCCTCTAATAGAAGGAAATTTTAATTAGGATTTGAAGCTCCAGACCAGGTAGAACGCAATAGAAACTAGATTAGATGGGAAGCAAATAAAATTAAATTAGGCTAGATTAGGTGGGTTTTTGTAACTTATTTTTAAAATATATTTTGATTGAAAGGAGACTTTGTAGGAGCATTTTTTCTTGGTGCCATACCTTGGTTCCACCATGGATTGAACTTACTAACTTATTCAAAAGGCCGATTGAGGAATAAAAGACACAACGATCGAAGGAACATGTTCTATGAAATGATTTGGCACAATTATAAATATTTTTAGTAGAAAGTATTAGTTGCAATCAACTTTAAAAATGTATATTGTTTTTTTTTTGTAAGCTAGGGAGTTACCATTTTCTATTAATAAAAAATGAAACCACTACAATCTTAAGGTGGTCTCAACCCGCCCTGAGGGGAAACCGGGTTTATTGACCACCTATAGTTTTTTACTGCTAACCAAAAATAAAAGGTTTTCAGTCTATCTTTCCAGGCTTTGTAAACATCAGCCTTTAAACTGTTACTATTGTCATATGACTGCAAGTAGAAATTAACATAGATCCTATACATAGCTAATGGAAACTAAGAATTGCACTATCTAAATTCCTCAAAAAAACATGCCTTTTCTTCATTGATTCCCAGCATCTTCTTGTTGGTCCTTCTCCTTATTGATTACCAAGCCATTCGCCTCTAGCTGTTGCTGAAGATCCTCCAGCCTCTTGTCCTGCATGAGAAGAGTGATTAGGATGTTCTTCAACTCTTTCTTCAGGTTTGGGATCCCCTGCGATAATTCAGCCATTTCCAAGGCTATCTGCTCCATAGCCTTGGCCATAAGCCTTTTCATTACCTAATATAAGTGCAGAGACTATTTATATAATGTCATTCGACCTCGAGTATGTCCTGGATCCGGCAGGAGATGCACCCAGTCCTCCATTTCTTCCTCAGAATGTGCCTGAATTGCCTCTTCCTCCCAGTGCTCAATTATCCTTCTAATTTTCGGGTTAGTCTTCTTGTTGTAGGCTCTCTTAGCTGCCTGAACCTGTGTCTCAATAGTCCTCCTTCCCTGCCGACCTGCCCCTTCAGCGCTGGTCTTCCCGTCTTCCACTGTACCTTCTCGATAGTGCCGACCCCGTCTGCCTCTGTCCTCTGCTACTCCCCGCCTCCTTTGGCCTCCCCTGCCTCGTCGACCTCACCCTCGAACCCGTCTTCCGCTCTCATCCTCAGCTACCCGTTGCTGACTTCCTTCAGCTTCCTCCCTTCCTCTTTTCATGGTCCTATTTCTTGTGTTTCTCCCATCTCGGCCGCGATTTCCAGTCCCCTGTTCTGCCTTCTCGATTTCCTCTTCGACGTCTTCGCTCCCGCTCTCTGAATCATCATATACAGGAATATAAAACTGCTCTGTATCCCCCTCCATTATTCCTTTACCTTTCGCATCCTGGTTCCCTCGACCCTAGTTCCCTTCTCCTGCCCTGCTCCTCATCCACCTGCTTGCCAGCATACTCCCTTCTACTGCCATTCTTCCCTCGCTTCTTTGCCTCCTTCTCCGTGTCCCTGCTTTATCTACTCGGCTCCTTAATCCTCCCTCTCTCTCGACTATGTGCAGTTGGTTATCGCCGCCCTCTCCTGTTTCTCTGCATGCAATTCCTCTTGTTCCGCTTCGCCACCCTTTCTCTCTTATGCCTCCTCTCCTTCTGCGCTTATACCTTACCTCCTTTACCTCTAAGCTGTCCCATTTTTCCATGCTATCATTCCCCTGTCTTGCTTCTGACATCTTGACGCCTCCACCGTCCTCCGCCTGTACCTTGCCATCCTTTCGCCTTGATTGGAGATCCTTCTCACCGATCCGTTTTCCCGTGATGATCATACCCTGGAACCCGTCTTTTCTTACCTGTCTAACACACCGTCGTTCATTAATTACCCATCTTGCCACCTTGCTCATCCCGATCGGGTGTCTTGTCCTCGCTCTTTCAAACTGTGACTGCTTCATTATGGTCCTGGGTGATTATGTTTTTAAGTTCTCCCCAGCTTTGATCTGCTTCCAATGATGGCCAGCTCCTGTCCAGACTGCTGGTCGCCTCTTTACTCCCCCAATTAGCCAAAAGGTCCGCCGCCCTGTTCCCATTGCGTCTCACATGATTTATTATTTTCTATTCGATTATGTTTAACAGAACTGTTATATCTTGAATAATGCCTATTGTCCTCCAACTTTTTGCAACTTGCTCCCAACTCTTTCCATATTTTAGTTTGCGTAGCATCCCTATCGTTATCTGCGAATCCCCTTCTATCTCCAGGTTCATGTAATTGTTTCTCACTGCTATTCTCAATCCTTGGTGTACCGCCCGGAGCTCCGCTTCGTTGTTCGTCATCTCGCCTCCCCATTCCGCGAAGACCCACCTGGTTTTTCCTTTGCTATCTCTAAAGATACCTCCTAGGCCTGCTGGTCCAGGGTTACCTTTAGATGCCCTATCAAAGTTCAGTTTTATGAAATGCTCTCCTGGATATCTGAATTGTTTGGGGCTTTGGGCTTGAGGGTTGTTTTTATTCTCTTTTCTGGGATAAATCATACTGAATTCCATATTTAATTTGGAAGCTATTCCTCCTTCCTCTTGGTTCATTCGCCAGTCCTCCTCTTGCCATGTCTCTGATAGAACAGTTTCCTTGATCGACTTACACATCTCCTCCCAAACTCTTTCGAGTTGATAGCTTTGTCCCCTGAAGATCCTCCTATTGCGTTCTTTCCAGAGGAACCATATCACAAACCCTACCGATAAGTTCCATATTCTTCTTATTACTTTGCTGTGAAATTGTCCTTTGCCCCACTGCATTATGGTGTTCTGAATGCTACTTGGATCTCTCATTGTCTTCCCAAAGAGTGATCTGATCTTCTCCGATAAGTTTCCTGCATAAAGGCATTTATTTAGAATGTGCTCCTGGTTTTCCTCTTCTCTGCTACATAGGCTACATCTCGAGGGCCCATAATAGCCTCTCTTCTGGATTTTATCCCAGGTTAGAATCCGTCCTTTACTGACCAGCCATGCGAATATTGTGATTTTCGGCCACCATTTTCCTTCCCAAATTATTCTCCAATCCATTGCACCATCTTCCCTTTCTTGTTTTGTTGTTAGGTAGTAGGCTTCCTTTACTGTAAAAGTCCCTTTCATTGACCTTCCCCACCTGAGAATGTCCATTCCTGGTCGAGTTTTAATTTTTCTCAATTCTACTTCTTTAGTGTAGATTTTCTCCATTTCTTGGTTTATATTTTCAAACCATTCCTCTGGTTTCCTCCAGGTCCTCCATATTCCATTGTTCTCTTCATTTTTCCAGTAATCTCTAACATAATCCATACCTGCCCTCTTCACTTTCTGTTGAATCTCTTGTAAGGTTTGTATCTCTAACATTTTATCTTTCTGCTGCCAACCATCCTCCCAAAATTTGGCACTGCTTCCTTCACAAATTTCCCAAAAAGCATGTTTATTGACCACTTCTCTGTTCTGACTTGCCAATTCCCATATAGAGGATCCTTTTGGTACTTCTTCAATTCTTAGTCTGCCTTCTATTGAGTCCGACATGTTATATTTTATTTCCCATATTTTTTTCCACACATCCTTTCCTCCTTGTACCCATCTCCACCATAATTTGGCGCCTAAAATCTTATTTAGCATTTCCGGATCCCTTATACCTAATCCTCCTTCCTCTTTTCTTTTTACCAGGTTTTTCCATGAGACTAAGGCCCATTTCCTCTGTTGTTTAGGTCCTCCCCAAACAAACTTCCCAAATATTTCTTTCAATTTTGTGCACACTCCTTTGGACGTTTCTCTGATGGACAAAGGGTAGATAGGGATCGATTGCAAGATTGATTTTAACAAGACTATTCTATTGGGTATGTTCAAAGATCTAAAAGACCAGCTTGCCAAGCGTTTCTTTATTTTATCTATAACATCCTGCCAGTTTTTCATCCGGGTGGGGTGTATATCCAGCTGGTTCCCCAGATACTTGGTGGGGAGATCCCCCTGTCTGAAGCCTAAAGTTCTAGTTAGATGAGCTTTGATGGAACCAGGGGTGTTAAATATAAATGTATAGGATTTTTCTTTATTTACCTCCATTCCTGAAGCCTCCATGAAGATTTCAAGCACTCTTTTGATATTCCTTACCTCTTTTATAGAGACTTCTCCAAATAGCATTATGTCGTCTACAAATTGCTGATGTGTTATTTCCAAGTTGTTTCCCCATGGTTTTAAGCCTTTAATTCTCTTTTCCCTTAGCTCTCTTTTGATGATTCTCCCAAGCCCTTCGGCTGCCATTATGAATAGAAAAGGGGAGATGGGGTCACCTTGTCTTATACCCCTTGTTGCATTAAAAGTATTCATTGGGATACCATTTACCAGTATTGAGAAGATCGGAATTGAGATCATGTTGTAGACCCATTCAATCCATCTCTGTTCGAAACCAAAAGCTTCAAGCACCATTCTGAGGTATCTCCAGCTCAAGCGGTCATAGGCTTTTGAAAGATCTAGTTTTATCATCATTCCCCGCTGCTTCTTCTGATTAAGGGAATGGATCATCTCCTCTGTAACTACTAGTCCATCCAATATTTGTCGCCCCTCGACAAAGCCAGTTTGTTCTGGAGAGATGATAATCGATAGTAAAGGCTTTAATCTTTTCACTATCGGAGTGGCTATAATCTTATAAATGACATTGCATAATGCTATTGGGCGAAATCCTTGAGCATCCTCCGACTTGTTACTTTCAGGAATCAGGGTTAGAAAGGTCGAGTTAATACCTGGACAGATCTTTTGCTTCATTCTTGACTCCTCGACAACTTCTAAGATTTCCTGCCCCAAAAAGTGCCAACCTGCCTTGTAGAATTCTACTGTGAACCCATCGGGCCCTGGAGCCTTGCCTTTTTTCATATTCATAACAATTTCCTCAACCTCTTCCATAGTAGGTGCCCTCATCAACGCCTTGTTCTGTTCAGTTGTTATGAGTTTTGGTATTTCCTTGCAGATATGATCAATTGCTTCTCCCCGAGCCTCTTGCGATTCAGTGAGAATCTCTTTATGGTAATCCACGAGGACTTTTTCAATTCCTCTATGTTATATTACCCGTTCCCCCTCCGCATTTTTAATTGAAAAGATCATGTTCCTTTGTCTGTTTTGTATCATCGCTTGATGAAAAAAATTTGTATTCCTTTCACCCTCGCGCAACCATTTAATCCTTGACTTTTGCCTCCACATAATCTCCTCCTATTTTCTTCTCTCTTCCAGTTGGTTGATTATTCTACCCTCCTCCTTACTCCGTCTTCATCCCTTCCTTCCGAGATTATTCTCTGCTGAATGTCTTCCATTTCTTTCTCCAATTTCTGTTTTTCCTCCATGATGTTCCCGAACTCCTCTTTGTTCCACTTTCTGGTTTTACCTTTAATTTCCTTGAGCTTCAATTGAATGGTATGCATTTTTCCTTTCCCTTTAACTCTACTCTGGGTCCACTATTCTTCCATTTTGTGTAAAAAATCGGGATTTCTAAGCGAAAAAGCCTCAAATCTAAAAGGTTTCTTGCCATTGATTTTCTTGATATCCATTTTTAGTCTAATCAGCTAGTGGTCCGATCCTAGTCCTGGAAGGATTTTCGTTTCTATGAATACATCTCGGTTCAATATTTGTTCAGATAAGAGAAACCTATCTAACCTCGAAGCTATCTGGCTTTTTCCTCCCCTCCTATTATTCCATGTAAAGACATCGTTAGTTGTGGGAATATCAACTAGTCTCTGTTCTATTATTAACTCATTAAACTCCTCCATGCTCTGATTTGGTTGCCTTATACCTCCTTTCTTTTCACCTAAGTCGTGGATCAAGTTAAAATCTCCTCCTATTATCCATAAGTTACCAGGAATGATTCGTCTTATTACTTGCACATTCTTTAGGAAATCCTTCCGGTCCCTGGGTAAGTGGGGGCTGTAAACCCCTGAGATGAGAATTCTTTCCTCCATTCCTGTCAACCTAAACAAGCCTGTTAATATTCTAGGGAGGCTAATCTAGTTTTCAAAAATTACCTCCTCAGGATTCCATATAATTGCTAGACCTCCAGCTGAACCAACCGCTTCTTGAGCCATTACCTCATATTCAGGTCTCATCCTTTTCATTATTTCTTGCAACTGTTGCTGATCCATTTTTGTTTCCTGGATTAGAATTATACTGGGTTTGTCCTTCTTCAATCTCTCCTTTAAATATCTCTACTTGCCCTTACTATTGAGTCCCCTAATATTCCAACTTGTAATTATCATTTATAACTTTTTGAAGGTTGTCGAAATACCTCTGACAGAGGTATCACTCTTCCTGAATTTACTAGTGTTTCTCCCACTGCTTGAATCGTTTCATTTATTGTTCGTCTGCCCCTCTTTCTGCCCCCTTTGCCACTGCCGTCCATTCCCAGGTTTTTATTTCCCTGTGATCCTGTTTGATCGGCTCCAATCTCTGGAATACAACCTTTCTTCTCTTTGTATTTTTGGAACGCTTCCTTATATTGTTGTTTCTCTGATTCCGGTATGAATCTTTCATCTAGGTTCTTCCATTCTTGAAGCAGTTTCTTCATTATTCTTTCCTCTTTGGTCCCATTATCTTTTCGATTGTCTGATCCCTTCAGCATTTGTTCCACTAAGTTCTCCTGGCTTTCTCCCATCTCTACTTCTACTTCTCTGTTCTGGCTTATACTTTTACCTGTTGTCTCGATTATAATCTCCATTGGTGCATTCTCATCATCCTCTTCTGCCTTCTTTCCATCTTCGATTTCTTCTTCGTCATCCCGAAGGACCTGAAATTTGTTCTGGTTTTTAGCTGGTATATTCTTTTCTTTTGGTTGTCCTCTTGTTCCCTCTGATCTTGGTTTTTGCCTTCTCTAGACTTCTTTGAAACCATTTTCGCCTATATCCGATCCTTCTGCTTTCCTTCTTTCTTCCTCCAGAATTCTTGTTGCCTCCCCCTCTCTATTTTGTGGGCACTGTCTGTATAGATGCTCGTACTCGTGGCACCTTCAACATCTAAAGGGGATGTGCTCATAATCTATTGGTTGTTGCCATATTTCATCATGGTATTCCACTTCTATATATTCCGGCAGGGGTTCTGCTATGTTCATGTACACACATATCCTAGCGTAAGATGTGTACTTTCCTCTTTTGGTCGATTTTGCCACTTTGACGAAAGCTCCGATCGAGTTCCCAATCCCTTCCAATATCTCAGGGTCCCAAAATTCTATTGGTAACCCAAACAATCTGACCCATATGGGTGTTTCCAGTAGTTTCTCTGCATCTGGGTTGTATCTATCTTCCCAATGCCTCATAAATAGTCCAGCATTGTTCATGAAATATGGTCCCTCCTCAAATATTCTCTCCTTGTCTTCTAGGTTTGCAAAAATGACTGTAAAAAAACCCTTTGCTCCTAGTTTCAGATCTATATGTCCTTTTGTCTTTCATCTTAGTTGAATCCATTTTGTTAGATCCCTTTCAGATGGCCAAAAACCTATAAACTTACAGATCAATGCATGATCCTTCATATAGCAACGATAATCTTCTAGTTTATTGTTAGGGATTACGTACCTTGGTTTTTTTTGTGCCCTAGGTAAGCATCTGTTTCCCATTCTTGCTTGCCATCGATTTCCCAGCACTGCTACGTCTCTGTCATTCTCTTTCTGCATTCCTTGCTTCCCCCCCCACTAGTTTCGCCTGCTACCACGTTTTTGAAGGAGGGGATCTCTCCCCTCCCCTGATTTCCGTCCATGGCTCCCTTCAGCCCCACCCGATTTCTTTCTTCCTCTTGCCTTTCTGTTTTACTGATCTTCGTCCGCGTCTGAAAGATCCTTCCCCTCTCCTCCCGAGCCTCCTCACCTCGCTTCCGTGGCTCTGCTAACCCGATCGCAGAAACCCTAGTCGCGCCGTCGTCTCAGGTCCGTCCGCAAAAAAAATGTATATTGTTTAATTTAACAATGATTTTGAATTTAATTTGTGTCTAGAGCAATGGGAGTATCGGCCTATATCAAAGTTAAAGTAGTAGGAAGCATGTGTTCTTAAGCCTAAGCATATAAACATAAGAATGAAAAGAGAAACTAAGATACAACAATGGTTGGCAATTATATGAAGGGTAAAAGGAGAAACTTGTGAAAAAAGGTAGTGATGATATTAAGATATGTTCGAGGGTGTGTATTGTTGTGTTGCATGTGGATGTACATAATAATGATCATCAAAAAGTTGTAAGGTTTATTTAAAGCGTTGAAAAACATGCCTTGAGCACTGTAAAATGGAAAGACATAAGAACACTTAAACGGCACTAATTTTTAATGAAATATTGTTTCTGAAAATTTAATGTTTAATGAAATGTTATTTCCAAAAACTCCATAAAATCTTATAATAATACCCTAAAAGTAAATGTAGAATAAATCAATATACAATATAAATTTCAAACTAATTAAAAAAAAAGAGATAAAATTTATAAAAATGTCAAAACAACAGGTATTCAAAACAATAGTGAACCCGCTCAATACTATAATTGAAGGCATTTGGACCATGACTATTAATATCTCAGAAAATCTAAATACAATTATATAAATATTTATTCTAATTTTAATATATTTAAATATTTTATGAAATGTTAAAAAAATAAATACCCACATAACTATTTTTAAATATATTTATTTATATAATTCTAAATATTAGAGTGTGGTGATTACAATTCCAGAAATCTTTTTAACGCTTTTAAAATAAATCCTAAAAACTAGTTAGCCACCCCCACCAATATAATATACTCTTGAATATAGATCTATCCCTATAATAATATTCTTCAATATATATTATTCTAAATAAATTCATATATTATAAATAGTACACAAAAAAATAATTCTTGAATATACATGTTTATAATATTCTATTCTAAATATTATGATAGTAAAAAAAACATTCGGTAAACTAATTTAAATTCGCCATAATATTAATAAAAAAATAAATAATGTAGCGCCCAAAATCAGTGCATCACTATATCCACAACATAGATACTGTAACTATAGATACTGCGGCATAAAGTATTGAAAATCACTGTTAATAATAAATATTTATTTAGAAAATGATTATACTAATCATGAAAATATAAAAAGTTTTTTTAGTATTTATAGCGAAAATGCCTCCGAAATTTTCATGACTTTTCCCAAGTTAACTAGTTGTTCATAATTTTTTTGATTCATGTTTTATTGCTCTTGCAACCTTGTTTTTTTAGCTTTTTTGTATTGTTTGGAGACCACCTCGAAATTCATCGTTTGAACTCTAAGACCAAATTGTGAGGAACTCAAGTCCAATTGCTTATTTCAAGGATAAACCTTATATAGAATCTTAATCTCATGGTCTAGCATGTCCTTCACATCTTTTCCATGTCATTCTACCCCAAGGGCAATTAGTCATGGGTGATCTAGATCCATATCTTCTAGTAGGGCTTTTGCTTCAACTTCTTCCGAAAGAGAGCTAATCATTTCTTGTGGTAATAGATTTTGTTCTTCATGATACTTTTGCACAACCTTTCTAGGGTAATAGGATTTACCTTTTGGATATTGCATGCTTGATCGAATGTTGACTTCTTGTCGAGCCTCCTACAAAGAGGAGAGAGACTTGAACATCTTTTTTAATCTAGGGATCTTGTCAAGATTTGAGGTAGCATGGGGACTCAAATTTCTTTTTTCTTGGGGGACATTTTCCAATTCAACTAACTCTTTCTGAGAAAGATTTTATTCAAACAATTCTTGGGTATTTGTTGGATAATCCCTAATAAGATGCATGTATTCATGACAAGTCATAATCTAGAGATTGTGTCCAAACATTTTCTAATAGTGAATATCGATGGAGGCTGGAAAAGATCCACAGATATTCATGTAAATATATATCCGTACATATGAAGTGTACCTCCCTCTCTTGGTAGCTTTCGATACTTTGACAAAATTACTGATGATATTGTTAATAAGTTCAAGGGTTTCCTCCTCACATTATTCTTTGGGAAGAGAAAAGAGATAGATCACAAATAAAATGTCTAAAGAGAAAAGAGATAAATCACAAATAAAATCTCTGAATTGCTTTTTTATCTTGCATTATATCATCTCAACTATTAAATATGTTTTGATGGGAGAATTGATTGTCGCTAATTTTTAGAGTTTTATAAGAATATAAAAACGGAGTTGTCTTTAGTGCGACTTTTTGAAGATTCCGGTGACGGAATCCGGCGGAAAAAATGGAGGTTAAATCTTGATTTGTATTATTTAAAATGGTTTTTTAACAGCATATTTGGATTCAGCACCCTGAAAAACCTCTGGGACACTTTGATTGTGCAGAAATTAGCTATCAAATTTGTGATTTCAATAAATTGCTGCCGGATTTTAACCTGAAAAACCCACCAGAAAAAATTCCAAAAAATCTCTTTAAAAACAACTCCTATACAAATATGCCAAGGGAATTTTGTTTATAAATTTGATGAAGCTATTAATTCGTGACAATTTCCATCCCTCTGGTGATAATGGTTTCCACTCGTACATTTGTCATTTAAACCTAAATTGTTTCATGTCATCGGCTTAGTAGGTTGATGTGTGACGTCACTTTCTTTTTTTTTTTTTTTTTAATACCAGGTTGATGTTTGGGTATTCATGTGTATCTTAATTTTAATATGGGTTTGATTTATATTTTTCCATTTATGATTTAATCTCAAATATTTGATTATAAATGATTTTATATAAAATTCAGAGAAAAAATATTTTTTTTGTGTTTTAATTTAACACTCATAAAATACCTGGTCAATATATTAAATAATAAAAGAATAAGAAAATGAAACAATGCGGATCCATATGAGAAAATAAATATAAAGCCAAATGTTCTTACATTCAGAGTCAATTTATGATGTTTAAGTCCTGCAACGTATCAAAATTCAATCAAATGCATTCACAAATGTTAATACACGTATAATGAAAATTATATATCAAAATTATGCATGGTAGTTTGATTAAACTTTTGTGCTTATTGTTTATGAGAGTTTTGTTTATAAATTTTACTTAATTTTATTTGGAAATTATAAATTTCAAAATCAAAATGTATTAAATGAATTTTTTTGGAATTTTAGTAATTAAAAACTTTCAAAAATTATAAATTTGAACTAATTTCAAAAACATGAATGTTTAATTTAATATTATTATATATATATATAATATATATTTATATATATATTTATTATATAAACATAATCAAGTGTTGTTTTATATTCCAAAAAAATTTGAGAAGGTTGAATTCTTGTATTACAAAGCTTTATGCTAGGGAAGCAAAGAGAGGAAATGCTGCGGGAAGACAAAATTCCTCTTTGTTCCTGCCATTTCTGACTTCTGAAAAACCTAGAAAAGTGTAGATTCTAATGAATTGAAACAATAGAAAACAAGATTTACAAGGCATGTTCAATCTATGTTAATATGGCTGATCTGTCGAACTGTAGATTATTCGGGCTTGATATCAGCGTCAGCGTTCTTGATGCTTGATGAGCTTGTATTAACAACGTTCCAATTTTCCATCATAAACTTCAGGATTTCGATGGATTCTTGTGCATGACTACACTTGTTGGAGAGATCGTTGAACTGCTCTTGGAGCGAAGAGATTCTGTGGAGGAACAGGTTGAGATCAGTGTCATACCTGCCACTAGTGAGCCGGGCATGATTGTCGATCTTGACATCCATAATCTTTTGATGGGCACGAATTTGCTCCAACTCGGCCTGAAGGTCATTGCAGTGAAGACAGTCTTCACTTCTTGCTATTGTTGTAGACTGAATTTGATGCTTGGAGCACTGAGAAGGCCTAGAAGCTGATTGATGTTGTAGTTGCTTGACTTGGATGCTCGGAGCGAGAGCTGTTAAATCCACAAAGTAGGGAAGGGAAAACGGAGACAGGAGGGGCAGCTCAAAACAACACTGAGTATAATCAAGAGCAAAGAACTTAAAGAAAGAAGGTAGAATAGGCAAAATTAAGGAGAGTAACTGAGAGCGAGAAGAAGATAAGATGCGGGAATGAAAGGAGGAAGGGCCATATAAGAAGGGAAGGATTAACAGAGGGCCTAACGAGAGAATGTAAGGAGAAGTAGAGGAAGGGAGACGAGGGCAATCATGGGAGAGGGAAGGATGAGACAGAGAGGGATGGGCGACAAGATGGAAATTGGCTGAATGGATCATTGTCGGCGATTTGATGGGATATTCAAGATGTTGCTGAATATCAAGACAAATTTTGGTGGAGGTGAGGATCTGAAAAAATCTTGATAAGGCACAATTGTCAGAGTCATCAGATTTACTACAGGTTGGAATGAAACAATAGATGATTTTGGTCATGGGAGATGATGTTGAGATTCAACTGAGTTGCAAAGAAGATTACCCAAGGGTCTGTCGTAGGCTCTGTTGGCATAGGAGTCAGCCTCCTTATTGAGGATGTAGAGGATGTCGAAAAAGTGCAGATCTGTCATTGATTGATCAAGAATTTGACAACGGCTAATGGTTTGTTGAAGAAGAACATTAGGAGACTTTCTATTATGAGCCATTATACTGATGACTACAGCCGATTCACCAAATATCATTACTGTATCTATACCAATTTTATGGAGTTGAACAAGCCCCTGATATAGAGCCAAAGTTTCGGCCCTATTATTGGAGATGGGGCCAAGCCCCCATTCATAGGTGAAAATGCGTTCCCCATTAGCGTTGAATATGACTCCACCTGCCCCTGCAATTCCAAGGTTAGATTTGGAAGCACCATCAAAGAAGAGATAGTAGATGTTGCAATTTCTGAGCCAAGTTGAGAACTCTTCTTTTAATCTTATTTTCCAGCTATGACTAGCATTGTTGAGCAGGTTGTTGGTGATATTCCCATTTTGGTTACTATTGTTTTTGTCTAGCAAATAACCAATGAAGTTTCTCTCTTCGACACGGAGGCCAGTGATGTCAATATTTCTTTGATTATTGGCTGAGATGGTTTCTAAGGTGAGGCTCCTTGCCTTGTTGTAGAGTTTTCTTATGATCGTTTCCTTGTCTTTGAAGACCTTGTAGTTTCTTGCCAACCAAATATTCCACAAAAGCGAATAGGGAAGAGTATCCCAGACCCTTTTAAATATATTATTCTTCTTATGCCACCACATGTAGTTCTTCTTCCA
>APFE031123656.1:19679-37710 GCA_000404065.3 Pinus taeda | reverse complement strand
CAAGCAATCCAGTACCAGCTCCACCTGTTACACACAATACAGCTCAGATCTGAATCAATCACTGGCACAAATCTCTTCTGCTGCTTGCCTGCCTCTGCTGCTCAATACCTGCACAAGAACCGGTGATAATTCCAAGGCAGCCACGTCTTTCCTTGGCTAAATCACGTGAGAACAAGCTAAAATATGGGCAAACTCATTGGCATACTCAATCCCCTGATTTGTGCAAGATCTGGTGCACAACTATAGTCACAACTGATAGCAATCTGATTCTCTAACACCTGTCCCTGCTGAACTGAACATTCACTGACATGCAACTGAGTTAACTGATGTATTCATTAGTTGTATTATGAGTTTATAACTTGTGAATTAATTAATAACTAATTCACCCAACTCATCTCTAGTCTATTCGCCAGTACAACCAGTTTAACAAAGCTAAACTGAACACAACTCCATCAACTGCACCTCCAGTCCACTAAACTCAACTCACTTGAGTTCTAACTGAAGTCATGCATGCAAATATTCAACTCACCCATAAGAACCACGTATTTCCTTCATGCAATTGCATGTGCCACATCCGTAGCTCGAACTGAAGTGCTCCAAGAGAATAAGATTAAGTTTATAGTCCAAATATTATTGTGAGATAATAATATTTGACTTTTCTATTTTTGACAGCCAGTCTAAAAATAGACTTGATCACTCACACTGTGATCACTCACACTTTCATCAAAAATAGAAGTCCATCTATTTTCCCAACTTGATCAATCATCCATAAACAGCAACCTGCAATCCATAGACATGATCCATATGTCTAAAAATAGACATAGTCTAAAAATAGACTTGCGCCAAAAATAGCCTGCGCGCCCACTTAGTGAAGGCGACTCTTTTCACTAAGCTCCATCATCTTGTTGCAATCTCAACACCTCGAATGCCTCATAAGAACCCATTATGATGATGTTTCATGTTAGGATTGCGATGCGATTGCAAGATTATGGTAGTAAAACTCTTGTTGGTGGTAAAGAGTAGAATCGTCTAATTCAAACACATCAACTTCACCTCCTCCTGGTTCCGGTCCACTACAAATCAAGAAGCCCAACCCTAACTTAGTAATCAAACAACCTGCTAAAGGTATACTTTGGAAATCAGCGTTCAATCCACATGCGAGAGCTGCTCAGAATTATAACATTGTTGAAGATTTAGCTATTTCTCCTTCAGCAATGTCGGCTTTGGAAGTGCTACAATCGCGCCCAACACAATGTAAATTACTATTGTCTGTTATAAGAGCTGTCAATATTTAGGATTCGAACCTAATAATCTTTGATTTATAGAATAGTACACCCCGCTTACCTCATCAAATGGCTTTCCAGATTCCAGTGTTAGTCCAAAACAGACCTTGCTTTCAAACTGTGATTGATGAAGGGTCTTCTACGTGTATTATGTCCATCCAGTGTTGGAGATTGCTTGGTTCTCCCACACTCAATCAGTCTCTGACAATTCTAAAGACTTTTGATGGCCGATGGTTCCATCCTTTTGGTATTCTGCAGGATTTACCTATAGGGGTCGAAGGCAAAACCGTAAATCTAGATGTGGAAGTGGTTGATGCCCCTCTAGATTACAACCTAATCCTGGGTCATAGTTGGTCTTATGCTATTACTGCTATTGTTTCATTGGTCTTTTAGCTCATCAAGTTTCCTCATAATGGAAAGATTGTTACAATAGACCAGCTGACTTATTTCTCATCCGACACAACCTCTACAGATAGTATTCAGCACGTCGGTAAAACAACTATCCCTTACAAGGATGTTGGAGTAGCTTTGATTAAAGATTTTAGTTTACTACGAACTTTTTCCTTCCCTCCTCCTAACGTATCACCTTCTATTGCAACTATTGATATGGTTTCATCAAACACAATTGCTTTTGATGATCCTTGGATCATACCT
This sequence comes from Pinus taeda, assembly GCA_000404065.3. Taxonomy (NCBI): domain Eukaryota; kingdom Viridiplantae; phylum Streptophyta; class Pinopsida; order Pinales; family Pinaceae; genus Pinus; species Pinus taeda. The sequence continues at coordinate 35,773 of APFE031123656.1, read as the reverse complement.
TCTGATTTTGAGGTGGATTCATTTGATGGTGCGGTGCCTTTGAGTCCCTTTGAAATTACATATTAGGCTGTACAGTCGTTTTCGGATTCTTGTTCAACCAAAAGTGATCCAATGAATATACACCCTATAATTGTTGTCGGTCCTTTCGTAAAGTGGGGTATTGATGTTATTACATGTAACCCTCACTCGGCGGGGGGGCATGCGTATATTATGCTAGCGGTAGATTATTTTACTAAGTGGGCTGAGACGATTCCTACATTTTCAGCAGACAGAAAAACTGCTGCAACTTTCATATTCAATCATATAATTGCTAGATTTGGTGTTCCTCAAGCTATTATTACTGATCATGGAAGTCACTTTTGAAATATCATGATGACTGAACTGACATATCAACTTGGCCTGCGCCACGATAGTTCTACTCCATATTACCCGCAGGCTAATGGTCTGCTTGAAGATATCAATAACTTTTTAGTCACTATGATCAAACGAATCATTGGTATTCATAAGTTGAATTGGCATACCATGCTATTTTCAGCACTTTGGGCATATCAGACCTTAGTAAAAACATCAACTAGTTTCACTCCTTTTCAACTAATCGACGGTTTGGAAGCAGTGCTACCTATTGAATGCGAAATTCCGTCATTAAAATTAGCCATAGAATTACTCCCAGCTACTTCTGAAGAGGAGAAACATTTTTTGTACTTAGCTCAGCTAGATGAGAATCGACGCACTGCTGCAATAGCAAATGAGACTCATGTGAAACAAGTAAAAGCTTAGTACGACAGAAGTGTTACACCTTGTAATTTTTCAGAAGGAGACCTAGTTTTACGATATGATCAAGCAAACAATAAGCTAGGGGCTGGAAAATTTGTACGTATGTGGCATGGTCCTTATATTGTTAAGCGAACGCTGGCAAAAGGGGCTTATGAATTGATAGATTTTGACAGTGTCTCTTTGGGTAAACCCAGAAATGGACTTTATTTGAAGAGATATTATGCTTAAATTCTGTGTGGAGATTTTTTGTTAGATTAGTTTCTTTATAGCTAGTGCGTTTTAGATTAGAAAAGTGTGCCTAGTTTAGAGAATTCTCTTATCATTATTCCTGCTTATCTTGATTTTACTCTCGATATTGCAGATGTTGACGTCTATTCAAACATACATTGGTTTTATTGATGGTGCTTGTCATAGTACATGGAACATTTCTTTCGCAGCTTGGGTTATTTATTCACCCTCTAATGAGTTAGTATCTATGCATGGGGTAAGCCTCGGTCAAACAATGAATAACATTGTAGAGTATAGTGCAGTGATTGAGTTAATATTTGAATCCATCTCATTTGGGATTCGGAGTTTGATTGTTAGGTTGGATTCTGAACTCTTTTTATTATAACTTAACAAGGTTTATGCCATTAGAAATCTAGTGTTATTAAGGTTATTTTTGAGAGTTCGTCTCTTGGAACGTGAATTTGATTACATTGAATATCACCATATTCCAAGAAATTTAAATACATTAGCAGATGTAGTTGTTTCTCGTATGATAAATAGACATTTGCAATAATCAAAACAGTAAATTTAATAACATTTGATAACATGTTACACGAGATAGCTAGTAATAGTGATATATCATAGCATAGAAGTGTGTTTCAAAATATACATTTTCTTTGATCATAGGTTGAAAAACACCTTATGATCGGAAAAAATGATAATACAAAAAGACAAAAATGTCATGTGAGTGTACAAAATCGATCATCCTATCCCTAGTGATGATCATGATAAGAAAGCACTACTCGGGCCACCCTACATAGGAACCTCCTAAAAGGTCCTCAGAACCCAATCACATATCTCTATAACCTAAGTGGAATATCATCTATGCCAGTCTCTGGAATATCTACTATTAAGTGCTCTAGATGATGCTCCAAGTCGGTCAGGATCTTTGTTGATTGGCCCTGTGGGGCTGGTACTGCTGCAGCTGAGTGTCTCCTGTCATAAGGCTAGAGAGCGGCTGGTCGTCGTGGACCCACATCTCCATTTAAAACTTTTGATTGTCAGTTTTGGATGATTTAAAAAATATATATAATTAAAACTTAGAAAGTGTTGAAAATGGTTTTTTACCTGAATCATCCCATTGCTTTCCTAGTGGAAGAGTCATGTCTGGGTCACTACGATAATTCATCCCGGTATATGGAAATACTAAATCATGAAAAGTTGGTTGTTCAACCAACGAAAATACTCAGGCAGAAATCGAACAGCCTCTGTGCCCTCCTCAGGGTGATGGGCCATCAAAGCAACCCATCGAATTATCTTAGGCTCTCGAGGAAGACCAACATCAACAGGAATATGTTGTGGGGCTAACATGGGGATCCTCTCTAGAGCAAAGCTGACTATGATAAATCCATATCCAAAGTTCTTGAGCTATCCATTCTTTGCTCTGGTTAGTTGTCCTTTCACATTTCCCAACACAGCCTCGCACCAGTTGAATATGGTGCCTTGAAAACAGTCTACAGCCATCTGCATCTGCGATCCACTAGTCACATGCAATGCTGCACTCCTGCGTAGCCTGGTAATAGTGAATGCAATAGCCTTAAGCTTAGGAGGGTTGATAGTTTTAATATCAATCCATTTGTCCTTTATTTGATCATCGCAAAACTCCAATCAGAGACTAGCAATAGACTGGCCACCTGGCCTAGTCCCAAAAAGAGATAATTGTTCACCCCTCTTGGACAAACCAGTCAAAAAGTATATATCTTCCAGCTCGATTTCGAGTCGGTGTCCACCAATCACGAAGCACTGGTCCTACATGTTCCATCTGTCTACCAACCATTGCAAGAGGTCTACTTGGGCCCTCATGCTCAGTATGGCCGAGAACTTAAACAATCTGCATGCTCTCAATGTCTGCAATGTGGGCATATGATTTATTGCAGCAAGATCTACATCCTCGTGCTTGTGCTTTCACCAAATAAGAATTTTGAGTGTCCTAAAATGCATAAAAACACATATTAGAACAAGCTAGTTCAAAAAAATTTGGGCGAAAATGGAGAAATTTGAATTTTTAAAATTTGTTGTGCGGGGTCTGCACCCGCTACTTACACACAGTGCATAGGTCCGCACGGGTTGTGAGAAATATATCTCAGGGTCCGCAGGGGCCGCGTGTTGCACCTGCAGACCGCCGCGAGCGACTTTATAAACTTATTTTTCCTTCAAAAATCAAATTTATATCCTAAAAACGAAATGTAAATAGATGAAATGCAAGATAAGGAGGATGTGGATTACCTGGAGTTGACGGTTTTCGATTCCGACGGACGGATTTTCCAGAATCTTCACAAGAACTTTCTTACCCAAAAGCTCTCACTTTTCACTTTGAACTCAAATGGTAAAAATGAAGTTAGAAAAGCCCTTTTTATAAGTTTTTTCGAATAAATGAATTTTTAATTTATTTATTTTTCACTTAAAAAAAGTAAACTTTTAAAAACATTTTTATTTATCTTAAACAGGTATGAGTAATGTTTTGAGTTTTTGTGCAAAATATTGGATTTTTCGGGAAAATTGATCATTTTTCAACAAAGAGCATACTTTTATCACTTTTTTGGACTCTTTAAAAAATTTACGAAAATGCGAAACATTGGAGTCCTCTTTAAGCTCTTTTTTGACTCGTAAAATATGAAAAGATTGCTGAGTTTTTCCCTTTTTAACTCGTTAAACATAATTAAAAGGGTAGTCCACTCACAGCTGTTTTCTGATTGTATAAACATGAAGAGATCACCGGACTTTTGTCATTTCAAGTTCGGTACTGGTTATGAAACAATGTGTCTTTGATCACTTTTTTACTTTTTCGGATCGGAGCCACTAATTATGAAAAGTACTCCTTGATTGTAATGTTCAAGTGGTTCTCTCGAGTATTATTTTATACTTTTTCGGGCTCGAGGGACACAAATTTATGAAAAATGACCCCCCATGGAGTCTTCTTGAGTTTTTATTCTGACTCCCTAAAATTGAAAAACACCGAGTTTTTCCTATACTAGACTCTTTAAAATTTAATAGTAAAGGCCTTGTTTAATTTTAAACAGGAACAAACCACTCTTTCTTAGGGTTCAAATTTTAAACTAAGTTGGACTCATCCAAAGGATGAGCTTATAAATAAGCAAATTTTATCCTCCTCAAGCTTGTCAAAAATAAAGAGGTACTTGCCAGAAATGGTGGGGGAAAAGAGAGAAAAATGAACCTGTTTGTTACACTTTGTTTTTTATAAACGCCGTTAACCACTCTTGAACACGACACTTTTTCTTCACCTGGGTTGGGAAATCCTTTGCCTAACAATTAATCAAATCACATTGAAAGTCTTCAACCGGTTTCTGGGTATTAGCTTTGGGTCAATTGTCACCAAGCCATCTGCAGTGTCGTTATGTGTTCAAGAGATCAGTTCAAACAAACCATTCATCTGCAAAATATCTATCATTCATTTTGACCATCCCTAAGTCAATCCTTGCCGATATATTTCTTCAAAACTTGATCTATGATTTCTTGTTGTGGGCTTACCTATGACGGATCAATTTCTATTGACATTAGCGCATTATCTAGGATGGAGTTTCTTGTGTTTCAAACTCTATCAACCACGCTATCCCACCAATGCACCCCAACTCTATAAAAATTTTAACAGGACCTTGGCATAGCACGATGATATGCCATGCCACATCATTTCCATGCCATGTGTCACTTGAAGAGTGGTTCTATGTGTCACATGGATTTGGCCCACTTGGCCACTTGAAAATCCCAAATATGCATACCACGTGTCACTTACCACATGTAATATGGCTGAGTTGTACTACGAATTAGTTGTCACATCATTCTCGTCATCCAATATGATTCTACCATTTTCAAATTCCATGTCACCATGTGTACATAGAAAATGTCTTGGGACCGACTATTTTGCATTTATTTTCTTTGGTAATCAAATTGGGATTAGATAAGAATTTACGTCACTTACGAGTGTTATAAATGATATCTTGTTATGCCTTTTGTTAAACATGTCTATCACCAAAGGTTTCACAAGGATTGACTTGAAATAGGCGCAATGTGACATCTGTCGACTAACAGGAGGTGTCCCATCCACACCTTCTTTTTTCCATCCCGTGATCACATTCACCTTCTGACTCAATGACCATTTATTGATTTAATATATGCCTAATCAATGGTGCTAGTTAAGTGCAACCCCTCGTGTGCACTGACAATAAATCTCCACTTGACTTAGTGTAATGGTTCACAACAATTGTGGGGGGACCCACTATGTTTGATAGTTAATAGAGGGGGGTTCCTGCACTTTGGATTTTTACATATGAATGATTTATCTATTTGCAAGTCAGGTTAAATATGACTACAAATGGATTATGTATTTTAGGGGTTATTCCATTGGAACGATAGTCTGGTATCGAATGATGTATCGTGATTATTTAGTATATATTATAAAAATAATTATATATTACTAATTAAATAATGATATATAATCAAAATAAATTAAAATATACATATATATATATAGCATTAATTTATTGTGTAAACTTTTGAAGAAGTAAATTTAGATATGTTGTTTTCAATTATTATTTATATATTTATTTAATATAAGTTTTATTAAATAAAATTGTTAGGGCTTCGAAGTATGCAGTGATAGGGCTGAATAAGAACGGAGCAACTGAGCTCAGGAAATATAGGATCCGAGTTAACATTGTTTCTTTGTATGGCGTAACCATTGTCTCTCTGTATATTTCACATAACTACCCTCTAGGATATTTGGATATAAAAATTTGGATATAAAATGGATGCCAAACTTGTAACTTCATTTTGTTTTTCCTCATCATTTTGAATGTTCAAATCCAAATCATTATTTATGAAGAAAGTTGGATAATTAAGTAGAATCAAGCGCATCAAATAATTTTTTTATCTAGGCTGCTCAACTAGAAATTCATTGCTTTAACAATGAATTTAGGAAGATTAAATATCATTTATGATGGATTAGCCCTTATATGTTGGATGCATATGACGAGTAGTACTTCATCCATTTCCTAGTTGACATAATACCCTAGGTTTACCATCAAAACATAAATCATATATTTCACCTTAGATTGCAATATAATGTTGTTGAAAGGTAGGCTAGCTTTGGTAGTGGTAGAAGGATTTGCTAAAAAATCTCTTAAGACCTATTGCTTCCTTTCTTCTAACCAAGCCAAGGATTCTTGTTGATATTGCTCTTCATTTACACTTTTGCAAGAGTTTGGGAATCCTAACATTTTAGCTATTACCTCGACAGATATTTGGATGACTAAATTTGAATCAATAAGCTAACTATGGATATTTTTTGTGTATCACAATACTTGGTATGAAACACTATTGAGTCATGATACGTTGCAGTTAGGAGTGGTGTGGAGCAAGCCAAACTTTTAAACAAGATATTCTTCAGTCCCTCACTCACATTCTTCATGGGTATGACCTTTAAGTTCAGTAATATATCAATTGAGGATTCAAGTATCCATAAATTATAGCTAAACTATCTATTAAAACATCATTAAGTTTTTTTTAGGAACGCCCTTCCTTATCTTGGTAACTTTTCTTGCACTAGACTTTTGAATATGAGTCTAGAATTCACAACATGAGGTTAATAACATGTACCCGATACAATTTGAAGTAACTTGAAGTGTTTGTATTCCAGTTTCAATAAACTCCATTTACCTTGGAGAAATCATAAGATTGAATATCAATAGTAGGCAATTACTTCTTAGTAAATACCAACAACCATCAAACTAAATGTGAAAATTCAAAATTTGTAGGTCATGGATATTTAGTGGGTCCCATTAGACTAAGTCATACATAGATCACCTTTCAATATATATTGCATTTATTTGTTGTTTTAAATTTCCATTAGACCGTGGCAAATGTTTCAAATGGTCACACTTTGGAACCCGATGTGTGATGGGAACCATAGATCACTTTATATTTCAACCATTAGATCTTATAAGGTTCCAACTTAACTTTAAATTCCTTCAGATGTCAATCGTTAGATATTCTCAGGTTCCAACTTAAATTTAAATGTCGCACAATTAACTTTCCAATATGCTCTTATCTTCTCTCTATGAGGAATGACGGGCGGATGTGGGAGTGAAGCGGGAGCGACTAGGGTTGCAGTTTACTGAGGAAATTTTTCCCCATGGATGAGCATAGAGGAGGGAGCTCCACTCCCTCCTACAATGAGGCAGTGGCCAACAAGAGCAAGAAACCTCTAGATAAAGGCAAAGGTAATGCTGAGGAAGGAAGGAGAAACAGGGAAGAGGAAACAGAAGGTAACAAATCAAAGGAGAATGATGGCACAAAAGACAAGGAGGAAAATGACCAAAAACAGGTAACGGAAGACAAAAAACAGAAGGGACCGTGTAAACCCAAGGCTGAAATCACTCCTAGAGTAGTTTTAAATAATCAAGCGTTGCAGGCGCACAAGGAGAACATGTAGACTTATGTAATCATATGCAAATTCATGGGGTTATGGCCCACTAAAAAAGCTTTACAAACATGGATCAGATACCACTAGAAGTCTAAAGGGGGCATTGATCTTCATCTAGGGTCCAAGGGATTCTTCACTGTGGTGTTCACCAACATTGAAGATAAAGACAGAGTGTTTGAAGGCAGGCCCTACTTCTATGCAGCAGCAGGGCTCTATATGAGGCCATGGATGATGAATTTCGTACTGGAGCGGGAAACTTTTACTTCAATCTCGGTTTGGGTAAGACTATATTCTCTACCTCTTGATTATTGGCAAACAGAATCGCTAGCTACCAAAGGCAATAAATTAGGACGGTTTGTCAAAGCTTCTGAAGCCACAAGGAGTGGAAAATATACCTCCTTTACAAGGATCTATGTGGAGATGGATCTATCTGGAGTTCTTTCAGATGAGGTTATCTTGGAGGTTTTTGATGGGGAATGGGTTCAGACAGTAGACTACGAGCATATTCCATTTAGATGTCGCAGATGCCATGAACATGGGCACCTTATAAGAGACTTCCCTCTCAGAAAAGCAGAAAAAAAAAAAAAGAAAAACTAACACAACGAAAGACACAGACAACTTTCACAAAGTAGTTCATAAAGGAAAAAGTGGAAAAAAAGGGCCAAAGCAACACCAAGCGGAATGACAAAAGGCTAGTCAGAATCAGGTCTAAGTTCTCGAAGAGGATGAAGAAATAGCAGTAGAATATCAAGTAATGAATGAAGGTTATGAGAAGAGGGAGAAGGAAGAAGATAATGATCAAACATATAAAAATGAAAAATAGAAAGGGAACATGATGAGTGATTCAGAACTGGGAATGGACCAGGAAATGAACCAGAGTGAGATGGAAATAGAGGACAATGAGCTACAAGAGATTCTTGACAGAGAAAACCTAGATCTAGAAGGGTTCTTGAATCAGGGAACTACCGGCGCGGTAGAATCACTACCACAAGAAGAGTTCAATCCAATACAACAATTATTCCTATGGAAAAATCAGGCAAAGGGTTTGGAGGAAGTAAACAACATTGAAAGACAGAGTAATGAAGGGGTGAAAGTAGTAAAAATGACTTCGGGGTTAGCACCGAGAAATCCAGGAAAAAAAGAGGTCGGAAAAAGCAAAACAAGCTACTGATGGAATGTGGAAAGCTTATTGTAGACTCAAGTAAGATGAAAGATCTAACCAGTTACTCCTTTACCAATATTTAATTATGAAGTTCACAACTTAGAATATTAGAGGTCTAGGTAGCAAGAGAAAACAGAGAATGTTGAATAACATAATGAAGCAAGCAGCTCTAGATATAATTTTCGTCCAAGAAATGAAATGCTCTATTCAAAAGTGCAAATCCATGGTAAATGGCTCAGCAGATTTGAGTTTCTAGAATTTAAAGCTGAAAACACAACAGTGGGTATCCTCACTCTTGGAATCCCCAAAAAATTGGAATAATTGATGCGGAGGCATCAAGGAATTATTTATCAATGGTCATACAACGTGTAGGAAACAGGGACACTTATCTAGTCATGAATGTTTATGGCCTTCAAAGGTTAGATGACAAAATCAGGTTTATAGACTCCTTGGTGGATCTCCAGGTCAGGCATGCAGGATTACCTTGGGTCAAAGGAGGGGAGTTCAATATGATCAAATCTCTCTCGGAGAAAAAAGAGGGTACAAGAGCTCTAAATAAAGATTCCTCAGCCTTCCAAACCTTTTCAGAAAACATGAAGCTTGTTGACATTGAGACAAACAATGGCCTCTGAACATGGAATAATAAAAGAGGAGGGGATTCCCAGGTAGCCTCCAAGTTAGATAGATTCATGATCTCTGAGGATCTCATGCTTTTAGACAAGGAAATAATAGTAGGAATTCTCCCTTTTGGAGGCTCAGATCACTGGCCGGTTCAAATGGAGATCAAGGGCATAAGCACCCCAAGAAATCAACCATTCAGATTTGAAAATATTTTGCTTTCACACCCATATTTCATCAACAACATTGAAAAATGGTGGACGGAAGACTTGCAGATTCAGGGATCAACAATGTTCCTGCTACACAAAAGATTAAAGCAAATCAAGATAAGGCTAAAAGCTTGGAACAAGAAGGATTTTGGAAATATTTTTGCAGGTAAGGAATCTGTAGAAAATAAAATTCTGGAGCTCAACCAAGCTTTGATCAAGGAAGGCTTTGATAAGAACAAAAATGATCAAGTAGAGAAACATCATCAAGAATGGGAAAAGTTGTGTAAATAAGAGGAATTTTTTTGTAACAAAACTCAAGAGTTCAATGGCTAAAAGAAGGAGATCGTAACACTAAATTTCTCCATAGATCTACCATTGCAAATAGGACTCACAATAGGATCTCTTTGATCAAGGACGGGGATGGGCAGATACATCAATCCCATGAGGAGATAGAAGCAGTGTTAGTTAAACACTTTCGAGGTATTGCCCAGGAAATCATTTTAGTAAGGTAACCTTTCATCGAGGACTTCACTAAACACATCCCTAAGTTGGTTTCCAGAGAGGATAACTGTAATCTCAACAGATCTGTAACTAAAAATGAGGTCAGTGAGGTTCTCAAGGAAATGCAAAATGGCAAGGCTCTAAGTCTGGATGGATTCAATGTGGATTTCTTCAAAGTTTGTTGGAACATTGTCAAAAAGGATATTTTAAGGGTAGTGGAAGATTCCAGGCTGAATAGAACTATTTTGAAAGCTCTCAATACCTCCTTCATTGCAATAATTCCAAAACAGGATAATGCTCATACGCCAGAGAGGTATAGGCCCATCGCTTTATGCAGTGTATTTTACAAGATAATTTCCAAGGTAATGGCCAACAGACTCAAACCTTTGCTGCCTATGCTTGTTTCGGGGGAACAATCTGAGTATGTGGAAGGCAGACAAATACTAGATAACATCATTCAAGCTCACGGGGTGGTTCACTCATTAACTAGTAAAAGGAAAGCGGGTATGATAATGCAATTGGACATAGCCAAAGCATATGATAAAGTGAACTGGACATATATCAAGAAAGTGCTTACCGCATTTGGTTTTGATCATAATTGGATCATATGTGTTATGACCCTAGTGACTTCCTCCAACTTTTCAATTTTAGTTAATCGCTCTCCCTCTGAAATTTTTCTTCCTTATAGAGGACTTAGACAGGGTGATCCGCTCTCTCCTTTTCTCTTCATCCTCATGATGGAAGGGCTGGGGCGGTCCATTAAGCATGCTAAAGTAACGGGCAAAATCAAAGGACTCCAACTATCGGAGAATGGTCAAGTTCTGACTCATCAACACTTTGTAGATGATACCATGTTACAGAGAATTCCCACAGTCGAAGAAGCGCTTGCATACAAGCAAATTTTGAATGACTTTGCTATGGAAACAGGTATGGAAGTCAATCTTTCCAAATCAAAATTTTTTTTCTTTAACACCCACACAGCCATTCAGAGAAATGTCTCCAGCATTCTTGGCTTTCAAAGAGAATCCTTCCCCTCTAGGTATTTGGGAGTTCCTCTAACGTCTAAACCTTTGCATAAGAGCATTTTGGAACCATTAATCATCAAGATGTAATAAAAGGTCAGAAAATGGACAATCGGGTCTTTAAATCTGGCTGGTAGACTGGTTCTTAGAAAGGCAGTGCTCCAAGCTATCCCAGTCTTTATGCTATCAGCTCTCCCTGCTCCAAAAGGAGTCTTACAGCAATTTAGAAATATCCAAAGATATTTTAATTGGGGCAAGGAGGAAACTAGGAAAAAATGGGCTTTAGTCTCATGGGAAAAGATCTGTAAACCTAAGAACCAAGGAGGCCTAGGATTGGATGATCTAGAGATTCTCAGTAAGGTTCTAGGGGCCAAACTTTGGTGGCAGTAGGTTAAGGATCCTAAGGCCTAATGGGCAAGCATCTGGAAGGAAAAATATGCCAGCTCCTGACATTCTTCTGAGCTAATAAGAATGTCTAGAAACATGAAAGGCTCTCCCATATGGAACAAGGCGTGGGAGAACAGAGGGGTGGTTCAAAAAAACAGTTTCTGGGAATCAGAGATGGAGATCAGGCACTCTTCTAGGAGGACAAATGGCAACAAGAACCAACACTATTGAAAGAGAAATTTTTGGGCCTCAAGCATGAGACAGACAACCAAGGATTAGTAAAGATAAAGGACTTTTGGGAACATGCTCACAATATAGGAAAATGGAGAACATGGAGAAAAATAGATGGCAGAGAGGACAGAACCCTCAACAGTAGAGAAGAGACCCTAAAGAGGATGTTGGATCAGAGGATGATTTTAGTCACTCAAGGGTAGGATCAACTAAGATGGGGTAATAACAAAGAGGGAAATTTAATATTAAGGAAGAAAACGGTATTCTCCTTATGCTGGAATCCAAATCTCCGGTTAGAATCTGGAAGAAGCTTTAGAGGCACAAAGGCTGGATGAAGATAAAACTCTTTATGTGGCTCATTCACCATAGGAAGATATTAACCTGGGACAATATTAGAAAGATGGGTATGTTGGGACCCTCCAGATGCCAGCTTTGTGAAGCCCAAGAGGAGACAATGGAACATCTTCCCAATAGCTGCATTTTCACCTCAAGGTTATGGGATATTTTTGCCACCATCTTCAATCAGTCTGATAGAGACAAATATAGTATCACTAACACCCTAAACAATTGGAGGAATAATTTTTTAGATTATGAAGTTCTTAACTCTGTCTGGGCTCTCTTGCCAAGTTTCATTATATGGAATGTGTGTAAAGAAAGAAACAAAAGAATTTTCAAAGAAGAGAAGAATTCCTCTCTCCGCCTGTTGGAGTAGATCTTGAAACAACGTAAAGAGATAGTTGGCATAACAGTAAGGGATCTCCCCAAAAATCCTCCCTCAGAAGTAGATTTGAGAATTCTCAGGTAGTTAGACATGCAGGGACTCATTCCACAAGGTCTAGATAGGAAAATAATCATGAGGGAAACGGTTAAAGAATTCTGGAATCTCCCCCCCCCAAGAAGGTTTTTTGAAGTATAACATCGATGGAGCTTCAAAAGGTAACCCGGGAATGGCAAGCTTTGGAGGAGTTCAAAGGGATGAAACCGGAAGCATCATCTCCCTCTTCCATTTTCATTTAGGAAAAGCCACAAATAATATTGCAGAACTAATGGCATTGGAGCAATGCTTAGAATTTCTGAAACAGGACAACTGCCAAAATGTGATAATAGAAGCTGATTCAGAGTTAGTCATCAATGTGGCCAAGAGAATTAGTAATGGAATAGGGCTAGAAAAAGTTATAAAACACTGGAGGTTAATAAGGGTAATCCATAAAATGCAGGTACATCTTCAGGGACTACACACACTTAGATTCATCCATGTGCGTAGAAAGGCCAACAAATTGGCAGACATTCTAGCCAACCAAGGTGTCAACTGTAAGGATAGCAAAATTTCAATGGGTTGGATTGTAATGTCACAGAGCAACCTAAAATAACTTTGCCATAACTAGGTGGAAGAGGATAAAAAAGTGTATCAGAACAAAACTAAGGAAGCCAATACACAATGAGTAGATTTCTGCAGGATTCACAAATTTGGTCAGACAGGTCTACGGTGGAACGCTCGCCAGGGTTGGCCTCAACAACTATGGTAATCACAACCCTGAAACACCCCAGAGGTAGGCGCTTGGTTTTCACAGTCAGGAGAAAGGTTGAGAGTAATAACCAATGGCCCCGTTCTGGTGGCAACATTTCCCATTCTTCCAGTGTTTGGAGACAAAACCACTTCCCGAGTGGTTTTGGAGCGATCGCACTTCTTTCAAGTTGAAGGTGGTTTTTGAAATCTTGGCAGTGATGCCTTACAACTCTTAACACGTAGATGAGGGTCGGGTCTAAAAACCACCGTCATCGCACACTGATCTTCGATGACTTCAGGTGTGCGATTTTTAGCTCTGTCGTCCGATTTTTGCTAGACTAATCAACGATCAAGATTGTGCTAGTGGTTTGGTGGGGTCAGGGGTTAAACTTCTTGCTTCTTCATGGAGCAATATGTTTCTCCAACTTCGGGTTTAAAAAGAAAAATGGACGGCAACGATTAAGAGGAAGGTTAGGGGTTTGTTGGCGAGGATATTTGTGGGGAGGGTTCATGTGCCCTGCAACTCCCATTGTCTTTTTTATTGGTACTCAGAAGTAATTGGTAGGTACTTTTTGGGGTTGGAGGGCTTTGATTCTATAGGACATCTTCCTATTTAGCCTTATACCACACAGTTTGGTGGAAATGTGTATATATTGTAAATCATGTTTGATTTAATGAAATAGAAGGTACGACTCTTGCTTTAGCAAAAAAAAAACTTTCCAATATGCTCTGTGATATGTTGATTCAATCAACATCCCACCATCTGGTCTCATTTGAGTCTAAGTCACGCTTAACGAACCCCCATTTTAGACTCCAATACAGGATAATCGTTATTATCATGTTTGTTGGTAGCCGTTAGATTTCATCTAATTCCAAGTGAGTGTTAACTTTAGATATTTTTTGTATCCAACATCATATTTGGGTCATCCATCACTTTACAATTTACATACTACAGTTAGGTGTGATTGTGCCTCAAAATTAATTAGTCTATAGAGAGATATCCACAAGCAGGCTTGGAATTTGAAATACCCTCTACTCGTCAAATGAAAATTTGATGACCTTTTTGCACTTTCTATGCCCTTGATTTTACGTTTTATGCAATTTTTTGAGTGTCAACCTCCCCTTATTGGGAAACTCTCTTTCAACTACTCTTGCATCTCAACTTTCATTAATCGCCCTATGAGAGTGCTTTGTTTTCTCCTAAGTTAACATAGGAATTTTGAGATAGCATACAACCATAATTTTAAGATTAAGGCTTCTCAACTTTTGGGGGTTAATGGTTTTGATTATGTACTTAAATTTTAACATATGAAAGGCACTAAAAAGGCCACATGGTCAGGATGATGAGGATCCTCATTCACCATTGAATGAGACAATGCATCCCTTTAGCCATATTGGAGGTGGGAAAACCATCATCAAGAGGAAAACACTAAATGGAAGTAACTAGTTGTCGAAGAACCACGCCCCATCACAAATGACTTATTGGTTAAGTGTAATCGTGACACCTTTGATATTGTAGCAACGATCTATAGTAGCTCATGTTTTAAAGTAATAATGATTATATATATTATAAGATATAAGGACCAAAATTAGTAGTGACAAATGGTATACATAATCAACTTTTCTATTCTCCTACATATGTAGATAGACTTAAGGAATACCAAGACTAGTTTTAACAGAAAAAAAATAAAATATATAACAACCAGAACTTAGTAGACCCACAAGAATTATATGTAAGAAACATTTACACAATCTCCCATCTATAGATAATAGATAGAATCAAGTTAAAAAAAAAGACAAAGAAGTCAACCATTAGGGGATTTTTAAGGTCTAAAATGGGCCTCCTAAAGAAATTATAAAATAATAGTGGAAATAATAAAATAATATTAGATTATATCATCAAATTTTAGAGGGAAAAAAGAAAAATCGGTTTTTTCAACTCGTATTTTCAGCTTACCTCCCTATGGGTTTACTCAAATTTCAAGTGGCAACACTCATTGGATGTATAATTTGATTCCTCATCCAAGGAGTACCCATGTTGCATACTTTCAATGGATCCTGCTACACGAAACATGAGAAATACATGAAAAATGTGATTACAATCACGTTTTTTCATGTATTTCACAGTTTTCATGTAGCACGGTCCATAAAAAGTATGCAACATGGGTACTCCTTGGATGAGGAATTAAATTTTGCATCCAACGAGTACTCTCGCTCAAAACTTGAGTAAAACCTTAGGGAGATAAGTTGAAAATACGAGTCGAAAAGGTAGTTTTATTATTTTATTATTTTTTAATCCTTTTATGTTTTTACTCCAAAAAAAGGAGAATCATCCCCCATGGTTGATATCATCATATTGAATCCTATTGGTTCTTATAAAGCTTATTGTGGTTGTAAATTGTCTTAGGAGGCCCATTTTAGACCTCAAATTCCCCTAATGCATAAACTCACTAATAGCCTTCAAACACAATATGTTTTAGCAACACATATGAAGAAGAAAAAAAAAGACAAAGAGGTCTATTATAAAGTCACTAATAGTGTTCAAACACAATATGTGAGTTTTGTAACTTTATTTAATTAGAAGAGAAAAAAAAGGTCAGATGAAGCATTGAAATCATTGATAATCAAAACCAGATAAAGCAAATTTTCTACACAGCACTGGATCGGATTCATTGCAACAAAACTTGTGAGAATCCTGTATGAGGCATGAAATACACCCCTGACATTGACAGGACACTAATTCTATTATTTTCTAGTTAAGAATTTACTAAAATATGTGAAAATAATGGATACCCTAATCGTAGAACTAAATCTCAATGTCTCCTTTATCTTCTGCAGATGCTCAACATATCCCAGCTACTAATATTGCAGTGTTATCGAGAAATCTAGTGTCCACTCAGAGCTACTAGTCCCACTAAGACTGGTAGCTATCTTAGAAACAAACAAACTAAAACTACTTTCACTTTCCTTTATGAGA